>NEEE01003200.1:244486-289786 GCA_002278615.1 Pogonus chalceus
AATCTGATATGAATTTAAATTCAAAAAAAAAAAAAATTGGTATTATAAACATTTTTATTGAGTATTATTAAAAAATGTATTTACAATAATAAATATTTTTGTTAATAAATAAATATAAAATAAAATTTATGGACGACTATAACGCTTATATTCCAGTATTTGGTCTGGATGTGGATTGTAATAATGTTCTTCTGTTCTGTATGGATACTCGATATCCTCAGCTTTCCTGTCATACCCTGTAAAAAAGCTTTTATGTGAAATGCAGAAATTAGAACAAAGATAATAAAAAATACGGTTATTTATACATATAATTTTACTTAGTCCATTAAAATATATAATAAATATTAATTTTTAATTTAACAGATTCCATATAAAACCTGTAAATTGTTTAATTCAAGTTAGTCTTTACTAATCATTCATTTTAAAAGCATATTTCATATTAAAAATATAATTCTAACTTAGTAAAATTTCCTAGAATTTTAGAAATACGATTCACAGAATTAATAATAATTTTATATTCGTTATTTTTATCTTAGAATAAAATTAATTCTAAATTATTGTCAGTTAACCAATAACAAATGAACAATTCTTTTGCAAATATACGTTAGTCAAAAGCAACGTAAAATAATTACAATATCAAGAATAATAGTTATTTTATTTTATTATTTCCTATTGTACTAAAATAACTTTTTTTCATAAAATAAACAGATTTTTAGAATAAATTTAATGATTTAATTGGGTTTTTATATCTTACAATAAAACTAATTTCAAATTCTTGTCAATAAACAAATGAATAATCTTCCCAAATATTGTCAGCTTTAGTTAAAAGCAATTTAAAATAATTACAATATAAAGAATGATACTAATTTTTTTTTTGTTATTCGCTTTTTTACTAAAAAAAACTTTAAAGTCGAACAAATTAAACAATTATGTTTAAAAACTATAAAAAAATAATAATATAGATTTTCACTTTACCTATTTACCGAAAAATATAATATTTTCAAAACTTTATTTTCGGAGATAATTTACTTAAAATACGTACATGGATTTGCTGGAGCGCTATGATACAGACCATAATTGATATTGCTGTGAGCAACTTTTTTTAATCCTTGAATTGAAGTTAGAATCAACGCCATCTTTGCTAGAAGTAATGCTTTTCCTCCAAGTACTGCAAGAAATTGGAAAGCCATTGGGATAAGTATCATTCCTAAGCCCACGAATCCAAATATCATAAGCGGCATAAAATGATTTTTTCGCCTACGTCGCGCTGTAACAAATTAATTTCATTTTAATTAAAGACGTATTTATTTTGAACCGTTAGAGGGTTGAAATTTTTTAATTAAATGAAATTTTATTTAATAGGATAACAAAACTATTTACGGTTGAGCAGATTAGTTTAATTGAAATGATACAGGTTCAAGCTTCAATTTTATATTTTTTATTACTATTTTTATTATTTTAAAATATATTAATAAATAATTTATTATAGGATACAGCAATATGTTGTGCTTTGAAAATTAATTGAATTTATTACAATAATAAATAGCAAACATTAAATTAACGTTACATTTCATTAACGCCATGTCGTTTAAACATTACATTTTAAATAAAAACTTTTGATTAAGAAGGGACCCCACTCTGACAGCTCTAAAAAACATCAATATGTAGGAATTTTTATAATTGTTAAATAACAATCAAATCATTTGGGGTTTCTTACTATATTATGGCACGTATTTTAATTATTATTAAAATATTTTTGGAAGTAAAAATATTAATATTTGGAACCGTGGTAGCATTCAACGTCAGGCACCTCGATGGGAGCCAGTCGCGATCAGTCTTTAAACAAGGTAGAACAAAATCTTTTAGATTTTCTTAAACTATATTAGATTGACTATCGTGAAGCATAGGATTTTTTGAAAATTAAAAAAATTGCAAAAATGGTACCAGTTTAAAGATGCTATAAATTTGTTTATAAAAAAATCGAAAATTAAAATATCAAAAAAATCCTACACTTCACGATATAAAAAAAAAACAGTTTTACACATTGCCGATAAAGATTAAAGTGATTTCTTTGAATGGTTCCCGAGAAAAAGTGGCACCCAGTTTGAAAAATGTGGTTTCGAGAAAAATGCGTTTAAAGTTTTCGGTACTGTAGTTCTTCTTGTATCTGTGTAATGGCCTTTATCAATAAACACTTTTAGAGGGTTATTTTAGACAGTATAAAGAATAGATTTTAGCAAAAAAAATCGATTTTTTAAAATCTTCATGGTGGGGTTCCCTTTTAAGTTTGACAAATGATATATAGATTTTTGTTAGTTTTTCATCGATATAAAATATTTTTTTAATAATTGTTACCTTCATTGTTTACAGACGTAACTGGGAAATCATTCATAGATATTCTTATAGCATGAGTGTTGAAAACATCTGTCATAGTATTGATTATAAGAGATCTCCAACCGGTAAGTGACATGTAATCTTCATGGTGTACATTATCCACACGGGACATGCTGTAACATGTATCAGATATTACAAATTCAAATAAAAGTGACACTCTTATACGGATATGGAAGAAAATATATTTTAAGCATCAGGTAAACTATATATAAATTTTGATATTATTTCCTGCCAGTCTGATTCTATTCTTGGATTCATTTTTTCTTTATAGTATATAAATTGAAAATATTGTAGGAAATTTAATTAACAATTTAAATTTTATTTAGTTTATTTATTATTTTCATATATGTTGGTAAGGTTTATATACTTCAAGTTTTAATTATATATTTTACATGGTTTCAGGAAATAACTGCTCTGAAGCAATTTTGTAATTTTGTGCAAGTGATCGAAATTGCTGCATCGTTACTATAATAATGAGGTAAGTAATTTATTTATAAACGTTATAAAATAAAATAAAAACAATTTTAATAAGCTTAACAATTTTTAAATTACTTAACGTAAATTGATAAAATAAGAACACAAACTTAAGTTATATTTTTTATCGTCTTCAAAAACATTAAATAAATATTTTTTCCGCAAATATACCTAGGAATAATATATTAAGTTCAGTAGAAAAATATTAACTTTATGAAAATATCAATACAAAATAATTACGTATCATAAAAATAATAATAACTGTTACTAAGTAATAAAGCTGATAAAAGATCTAATAAAATTTTAATTACTTATACTCAAATAATCGTTTTTATTATTTTTATGTTTATGATTGTTTGTCATTGTTACAATTACTGATTTATATATAATTTTGAAAACAAAAACAACAATTATTCATTTTAATTACAAATTGAAGAACTGAAATATGTATTAAAAAATGTTTTAAAACTAAATAAAAAAAATACGGGTGTATTATCTTTATGAATTTTAAATTTCTATAGTTGGCATTTATTTTATTTGTTAAATTAAAAAGAAATAGACAAGTTAAAACTGTATATTTTTAACCTTGATGACGCAACCCCAATCAAATATATATTCTATCAGTGTCTGCTATATTGTCATTTTGATTTGTGTTTTCATTTCATACGAGTGAATTTTACTTATGTTCATTAAATATCAAAATATTTTATTTAATTGGTTTTAGTGGTTTATTCAGAATGGTAATCGGTGTCTATTGTGTGTGTGCAACTGGAGCTCGATATATTTGCGGACAGAAGTTCAAAAACGATTCAATGTTTGGATAGTGCAGTTCTATTGGTCAACAATTTTATAAGGTAAGATTTTTTTATTCAATAAAAGTGAACTAATTGTTTTATTTTTTAAACTGTAATTGTGTTTAAAAAACGTTTCCAATTTAGTTTTCGTGATAATTGTAAAAATCTAAAATATTTAGAATCAATTTATACATGAAATGAAAAATGGAATTAAATATCTACTTCGGTTTTTAAAAAAAATCCTTAAAAAATAAATATCGATATATTTTACTATTTTTATTTTTAATTATTTTTTTTTTTTTATTAATTTTACTTATTTTACTGTCGAATAAAGCGTTTTCATCTCAATTTGCGTAAAAATGATCAAAAAAAAATTGGGAACTTGTATAATCAAATGTTATCACATGTTATATGAAAATTGTAGTCACAATTTCTTTGGCATTTATCATTAATTTTAAAATAATCCTTTAAAAATGACAAAAATTAAATAAAATTTCTTATTTTTTTTGTATATTTTATATATAAGGTAGAGTGGGATAAGTTCGTAAACGGAGTAAGTACATATACTAATAAATTAATAACAAACTTTATTTTATATTCCTGTATCTCCTTTCATATTTCAGTAAAAAGTATTTGTTTATTTAAAAATAGGTAACTATAAAACTAAACAATTTAATTTCATGGAATAAAAAGCATTTTATAGCAGACATGAAACAAGGTTTCAAAGCATTTTAACTCTAAATTACGTTCTTACCCCATTTTCGGGGGAGGGGGGGTTTAAAGTGCAGAGTAGTTGACATTTTGTACAAAATTCTATGAAAATAAAAATTTTCAAGAAAAATTAGAATCCTACGTAATATTAATTCACTAGTTATAACTGTACAAATATTTTAATACCAACAGCGCTGAGTATTTATATATCAGACTGAAACTGCATCAGTTCAAATAGATTTTTACCTTATCTAATAATAATAAAAAATATTTTCAAAGTAAGAAAAAAATTATTTAATTAAATTAAATTATTTATTTCGATTTGGATTTTATAAAAAATAAAAGCTGTCTTTGAAGGTGCTTACGCTATTTAAGGGCTTTTAAATATTTTGAATAAAACTTTTTCTTAGTATCAGTTAAAATTTATATCTAATAGAAGATCAATTTTTTTATCGTATTAGATCTTTCTTATCTTATAAATTTGTATAAATCAAGATTTCAAACTAAGAAAATAAAAGCCAAACTTTGAAATATTATTATTTTATAAAAAAACGTTAATTCTGATTATAAAGATATAGATAACTACAAAAATAAAATAAAAGTTTAAAATAAAACTTAAGTATTTTCTATTTTAAATAGATGAATTAAACACTCGGTTTTTATTGTTTCAAAAATAATATTTATTAATTAATTATTGATGTACATTTCGGTTTTTACACCATCATCAGAATTAATAAATATTATTTTTGAAACAATAAAAACCGAGTGTTTAATTCATCTATTTAAAATAGTTAAATATGTTTCAACAAGAGCCAACACACGCTTCAATTCATTATATTAAGTATTTTCATTTTTTATTATTAATTAGCACATTTAGCACCTGCCCACAAAATGTATGACGTACAAAACAAACTGAAACTTTGTCTGCTGATCACGTCACATAAAAAGACTACTACACTTTTGTTTTAATTCAACTTGTTACCTTTACGTCAAACAATCTTTTATCGGATACGTGATAAAAAGGATTGTTTTTCAACAATCTCTGATTACAAATCAATAACTTTAATAATACAGTATTAACATTACGTCCAATCTTATAAATTTATTGATCAATAATGTTGCTTTATTACGTAAGTGGATTTTATGCGATAAATTGTATTACTATATATTTAAGTATTGAATTTGGATCGCTAACAAACCCCACGCTTTCTACGAAATTCTTCGTAAAATAAACTATTCTTTAATAACTGAGAAGGTAGTACTATTCTTTTAAAATAAATTTATCATTTACATTTAGTATCTAAAAGTAATTTTTAAACCAGTTTGATAGAAATAATATTTGGAAAAAATATATCATTTTATTTGTAATATGTCTTTTTAAATACATAAATATAAATCCTGGAAAGGATAGCTAAATATTGAAAAGATATTTCTTTACATAATATATGACAGTATAAATATAAAGACATGGAAATAAATTTATTTTCAATATCATTTCCTGCCAGCGTTGTAAACGTAACCCTCTATATCAAATATCATCTGATCCATAAGTCCATATCCAATCACCTATTGAAATCAGAATCAAACGCGCAATATTGAATAAATTATAAAATACCTCACCGTTTTATATCGCTGGATGTTTCGCTTATGTTATTCCTCTCTTGGTACCGTACAAGATCGACTCCTTCTGCTAAGGGTATGACGTCAGCATTCAGCAATGATTTCAAGGATATTTTAGTATGTAGTTGTAAACATCGGGATAATACAAGGACGATATGATTACGATCTTGTTCAGTTTTCGACGGTTTATTTGCATTTATCCAACATTGTCGTAATGTTGATCCAAGTGATCGGCCGGCTTGTGTCCACCAAATGTCATCATCCTCGATATCCGAAACATTTTGCGTAAATACGATTCGTGTTATATTAAATAAAATCATTAATATTATATTCCAGTTCATTCTAATTTCAGTTATTTTTTTCAAATACCTGTTAGAATTATAAATTTATATTTATAGAAATAAACGATAGAATTAAATAAATTTCAAAATTAAAAAATGATTATTGAAATAAATGTTGTTAAAGTTTAAAACGGAATCTTTAAGTATGATTATTAATTAACATTTCAAATAGGCGTTAAGAAGATGAAAAAAATAGTAAAGTGTGTCGAAGAAGTAACATCTACTTATTATTATGTAATTATATTGCTTCATGGCGACGACTATAAAGTAAGATAATACGCAAAATTTACCAAAATGATTAAATTTAAAATGTTTTTTTGTTTTTTTTTTTTTTAACAATTTAATCGAAAATTAATTAAATAGTTGCTTTTTGCTTGCTGAACTCTCACAGTAATATTTATAATTTTATGCCATAAAAAAATTCAGTTAAAATTTTTTTAATGTAAATTGATATTTTATAGTAATTGAAATTTAATATCAAAACTTCAAGCTTTTCTTAAGTAATAATATCCGAATCCAGAATGTTTGTGTATAAAATTTCTTAAATATTTTTATTTATTTTTTTATTCCACATCGCTTATTCTAATTCTTTTTAAATAAATTTTCAATAATATAGATCATAGTTTATTATATTAAATTTGTTTGGTATTAATTTAAAAACTATTATTTCAAATAATACAACAAAAATTTTAATAAATTATATTTCAGTACAACACAAAAAAATTGATTAAAAAAAATACATATTAATATTTTCCTGCATATCATCATCATAGATCGCGAAATGATAAATTCTCGGTAACAAAAATGTAATAAAGTTGTATTACAACAATCAAAGATGAAATGCTTTTTAAGAAAAATTTAATAACATGGTATTACTCGAAAGAGAAACAAAATTTATTATCATTTATTAAAAATACAATATCAAACCGATTTTTATTGTTTGATGTCCAAATTTCTTACTCTTAGTAAATTTTCAATTAAGCTATAAAAGATTATTCAAATGTGAAGAGATATTATTTTCGTAATATAAATACTTTAGTTGCTTCAAACGAAAATTAAAATATGTCTACTTTGTCTTAAAAATGAAGAGCCTAAAATAAAAATGAAATAAGTACATGCTTAGAATTTATCGTAAGAAAAACATGTTTAGTAATAATATTCTGTCCAATGGATTTGCTGGATGTTTATCATTGCCTTTGTATATGATTCTTTCGAATGAAAAATTATAATCAAAGGGAACTTACCTTTCAGTGTACAATTTAAAGTATCCTCGTCACAAAAAAATCACAAATATTCATACGATAAAATGAACAAAGTGGTTTGTTAAGCAAACATGTAGTTGTATATATAGTAGGCGGTCACTTGCATTGAAACAATTGACATCAGAGAGGCGGGAATACGAACTTCAATATGCATCGTACGGTGCATATGGTGCATGAAGTGCACTTCACGATTCAATTAATTCAAAATGTAACGTCTATTTATCATTCAAAAACTAGATATTTGTTCAGCGGGACATTGTATAATTTCAAACTACTGTTTGCCTAATGCGAACAAAAGTTCTGCACTAATATTCTAATTTTCTTTTTTAATATTATTGCATATAAAAAATATACTTATTTATTTTATTATATATTTTTTATAAAAATGGTAATAAAAACTGGAATGAAATTTTTGCATAAAATTTATAAAAAGCTTTTAAAAAGTATCAAAAGTGAATATTGAAGATGGATCAATAAAGTTAAAAAAAAAGAAATTAACTAGTCAAAATGCACATGGGCGCCCACACATTTTTATAGTTCTAAGTCCTAAAGGATTTTTAATTCAGATATCCGTGCATTTTGTTTGTAATTAATTATAATTAATTCAAAAAATTAAAATGTATTAGTTAAAATTATGGTTAATTAAAAAATTATCAAATTTTTAAAATGCATTAAAAAAAATATTATTAAAAAATTTGTTCCACAATGCTAAAAATAGAATAAATATTTTTTAATTTATTAACCGATAGCAAATAGCTACTTAGAATTTATAAATATACTTGTAATTTCTGCATTATGTGTGTAAAATGATGATTTAATCCTGAGAATCTAAATATTTTATTTCATATGAATTTAAAACAAAAAAATTTGAAGATTTCTTAAAGTACGTATCAAATGACACTGATTATATATTGTGTCCCAAAAGGGTCAAGAATTAAACGTTCGAAAATCGTAATTACAAAGAATTATAAGGAAGGATTTGCATCTTAAACCTTACAAAATTCAGCTTGTGCAAGAAATAAAACCAACAGACCATCTTCAACGATTAAATTTTGCGATTGAAATGTGCGAGAGGTTTCCAAACTTCGGAAATACCTCGAACCTTTTTGGACTCCTTATATATACTTAAAAAAATTAAATTATATTGTATTTTAATTATCAATTATGTTTCACTAAATGCCAGCAGCCAGAGCCGTAACTAGCTTTTTGCGAGTCCGACGCAAGACTTTTAATTTGAAAAATAATAATAAAAAAATAAAAAACCATGCATATACGATAGTTCTGAAGCTCCTGTTCTTTCATTTTTTTAAAGTTTGTAACAGTCCTAATAAATAAACACACAATAATTATTCTTTCAATTGTTTCTGCCCGTAATTTAAATTCATTTTATATTTATAAAAAGGCAAGAAATTAAAACATCATATATTTACTGAAATCATTTAAATCATTAGGAAAATAACTGAGATGATTTTTTTGAGTGGTCTTTTGGGGCCACCCTTCTATTTGGGCCCTGGCTAAGTGTCCCTGTTTCCCATGCCTAGTTACAGCCCTGCCAGTAGCAATGCAATTTATTTAATGTACTAAAAAAAAATCCTTCAAGAATAAAGTGCCAATTTTCATGTCAAAAACTAGGTTTTACACTATGATCATGAGAAAATATTTACTAAATTTAAATAAATAAAGTATTTATTTTAAAAATAAATTTATTTCTATAATATATCTATAAAAAATAAACAATAAACAAATATAAATATTTAAAGCATTTATACACACAATTAAAATTTCCAATAAATCTATTTCTTAAATCCCTTAAGTTTGTTTCATTACACTAAATTTCGGTAAACATAAACCAAATTTAGTTTCAATGCCGGTAAAAATCGGAGTAGCAACTTGGTAACCGCCGATATGATCTGGATTATTAGATTTAGTTTCAGCTACTAAGCCTCCTGTTGCGACTTTCAGCTCTGAACCAGACGGACGACTATAACAGGAATTCATTTAATTTCATGTCAAATACATTTCATTCAAAGCAAATTACATGCAAGTGAATTTATTGTCACCGGTATTTAAATTTAATTTATTAAACTTGTGTCTAAATTAAATTTGTACTATATATTTATTAATTAAATTTTATTATTTACTGTTTCGATTTTTTTTATGAATAAAAGCGTGAAATAATGTTAATGAAATATGTCATAATTATGCGTTGATTGGCTATTGAAATTTCAGACATAAATGAATTAATTAAAATTCAAAAGCTGTAGGCGTATTGTTTTCAAAGGTGACAATTATTCTCAGATTTCAAATATGAAATATTCATATACTTACATTCCGCCGAAGTCTACATAGAATAATCTTTGTAAAATTTCGTATGTTAATAATGTCACTCCAAATTGAGGTGAAGATCTTAAAACTCGCGCTAAAAATTGAGATATTTTAATTTAATTTTAATAGTTTAAACAATGATAATATAGTTATGGTATATAAAATTAGTTTAATTTGTGTGAAGTACTACCTGTTGATCCTTTCCAAAACGCTCTATGTCCTTCTTCGCGTTGTATTTTCCTGGCAGCATCCCACAATCCCGAGTACGTAGTTTGTCCTTTTCGAGCAACAACTTGTAACCGGGTTTTGATGACATCGGCTGGTGTAACTAGCGCCGCTGCTGGCACACCAGCAATTATACCGGCCAGTAGAAGCGTCAATGGGTGATTGTAGCCATTCTCATCTGCCAATTTGGCCTTAGTGTGGGCATACGTTGGAAAATATATAGCACTAAAAGGAGCATCACGCAACAGGCAAGCTTTTGCTCCTTTGTATAAGCCGAATAAACCTAAATCCTTTACGACAGACAGTGCTCTTACTTTACTCCCACCAGCTATTTCACCGGCCACTTGTAAACGGATTTTTACTATTTCCAAAGGATTTGTGAAAATTACTTGAGATGTACCAGCCTACAAAAAATAATGCATATTTCATCAAGTTTTAAAGCTCGAAGAAAATAAAAAAATGCGGAAAATTCTTCAAAAATAAAACAACAATTGCACGATAAAGTTAAAAAGAGTTATTAAAAACCAATTTGTTTTGCAAATACATACCTTAATCCCTTTAAAAATGACAGTCATAATACGTCACATTAAATGTTAGTATGCAGAAATTAGTCCCTTTAGTAACAACTGTAAAACAATACACTCCAATAAAATTTCAATCAGAATTTTAATTCAACTCACTTACACAAGCACCAGCTAATATTTCACCGTATAATGGAATATTACCGTTGTTATCCGTGAATTTATCTCTTATAAAATCATTTACCTAGAAAATATATTTTAAAAAGTTTTATAATTGTTTACAAGAAATATTTACCGTCAGTTTAATAGCCTTTTCTGGAGCAACTCCCATTGTTTGAGGTAATAAACCTCGGTATAAACCAAGCATTCCTTCATATCGCACAACTTTTTTAAAACAATCCCAACTATTTCTATACATAAGTTCACCAACATATGAACCAGTTCTTTGGTTTTGTATTCTTGTTTTAACTAAATCTATTGGATATACAGTTGCAGCACCGAACGCTAAAATATTTTTTAAAATATTGAAAATGTTTCATTAAATAATAATTAATACGTACCACCTGCGAATGAACCTAATGTAAATCTGTAAGTACTTTCTAAAACTTGAATTAAAGCATTCCGATCTTCAGGACTCTAAAATAATATATGTAAGTTATTTTATTTTTTATACGCAAAAACCTATTTAATACATGTAAAACTCGTTTTAAAGTAAAATGAAAACTCAACAATGGTGTTTTATTTCGTTAATTTATTTAAAATAAGACCGTATTTATTTTATTTCAACTTTAGGTTTCAAAGAACAAAAAGGTATATTCTATTCAAGTTATATATTATTTTACTATTTACATTTATATATGTTTTACCTGAATAACCATTTTGTAAAATATATTTAATTTGTATGTTACATCTTTGATATAAAATGTTTTTAATATTTGTGTAGAACGATGCAAACAGGAAATTAAAATGAAATTTAATCAAGCAATGTTAAAACATATTTACATTTGTACGTAAATTAGAGATAAATATCATGGGTACATATAATAAACATGTTGGTACTCCTACATATAATATTTTTTATTTAAACTTACCGACACTGCATGAATTTCAGCTAATCTTTTTGTTATCTCTTTAAAATATGGTTCTGGAGCAATGGCACGTAAATCATTATATACGATTTTCCTATAAATCAAAATAAACAAATTATAATCAATAGTTAACATATTTTAAATAGAAAATAATGTGAGAATTTTTATATAAAAGGAAACAGTGCAGAAAAATCGTGTGAAATTGTATTTCAATATGGAAACCTAAACCAATCTATTTTGTCCTATTTTTCTCCGACAGGATAAAATTCTAAATAGAATTCTTAACCTACATATCCATGCATATATAACAGTCTAGGATGTCTCTTATTTATGTTACAAACGAATAATATTTTGCACTTTTTTTCTTCTATTTGGTTGAATGAATGCTTTTTTTTAAATTAAATACGAGATTAACGAAAATAATGTCAAAACAAAAATAATAATATGTAAAAAAAAAAATAATTAAAAAGTTATAATTATGATTATTATATTAAAAGATATTATCTTCTATGACTTCGACTTTGCGGGAAGTATATTTTTAGCTTGTGCAAATGAAAAATGTATTAAAAAGCGCGGATTCATATCTAGCTTAATTTTCGAAAATGTCATTAAAACAAATTGACAAATATCGCTCTATAAATAAATCATTAAGTAATAAATAATTTTGTGACAAATTTACTACAGAAGAGCGCAATTCAATATTTAGTTTTTAGAGACTAATTTCTTCAAAATTGATTAATTGTACTAATTTTAAATCAAATTACAAATTAGATTGCTAAAGTGCGTTATTTAAAATCTAACTTAAGTTTCAAGGAAATCCCAAAAAACAAAAATATCCGAAATCCGCAAAAACCAAGATTTCAAATTTTAATATAAATTATTCGACAAATAATAGAAGGAAAATTAAAAATTAGAATTAAAGAAAAAATGTTTATTTATAGAAGAGTATATATCCGTAATGTTATAATAAATTTTGTTTAATTTTAAACATTATTAATAGAGTAATTAAAGAGCATTATTATAAAGTTTACGTTTATATTAAGCAATGTAGTGAATTTTGCTAATGTATCGCCTTTAGCGTATTTGCCGAACTACAGCTTAATCTATATTCCTTATGCTATGTTATTAATCAATATGTCAAAAAGTTTTCTCAGGCATACAGCATTATGTGGGCAG
Source organism: Pogonus chalceus (assembly GCA_002278615.1). Classification (NCBI taxonomy): domain Eukaryota; kingdom Metazoa; phylum Arthropoda; class Insecta; order Coleoptera; family Carabidae; genus Pogonus; species Pogonus chalceus. The sequence continues at coordinate 257,418 of NEEE01003200.1, forward strand.
ATACATACTTATAATAAGGGATGCTTATTTGAATATGTACCCTTAACTCATATTAATTTTTCAAATATAACACTATTTTAGTAAGAACTTAAAGTTATTTGTTCTATCATAGATTTCTAAATCATTTTAAGAAATAAAAGTTAAAATTAAATCATTTTTATAAATCTGTTGAAGCTCTTTCAAATATGAAGGAAGTTTTATAAGAAACCAGACTTAAAATTTACATTTATTTGCAAACTAAGACAAGTATTTCAGATAATAATGTGCAAAAAAACGAGATCTTTATTAAAATATTTACTGCAAAAATTAATTAGCTAATTTAATGAGTTTTACTAAAGAGAAACATAAGAAGCGAAATTTATACTATCTTTTATGAATTAGTCGTAAACAGTTTTACGATATTTGCAAAAAAAAAATAAACGTTTATAAGTAAATTGTCTCCTTTAGCTAATTGATTTATTATTTAAGCTCTAGAAAACAGCTCTAAAAAAACAGCGATATTCAGAATTGTTTTAAGTGTTAAATAACAATCGAATCATTTGGGTTTTTTTACTTTATTGTTGCACGTATTTTAATTATTATTGCAATTGAAGTAAAAGTATTAATATTCGGAGTCGTGGTAGCCTTCGGCGTCAGACACCTGCATGGGTGCCAGTCGCCATCAGTCCTTAAAGAAGGTAGAAATAAATCGTTTAGATTTCCTTAACCTATATAAGATTGGCTATCGTTAAACATAGGATTTTTAAAATACAAAAAATAGCAAAAATTTATCAGTTTGAAATAAAAAAAAAAAATGTTATAAGTTTGTTTATAAAAAATCAAAAACATAAATAATCAAAAAAAAAATCTTATGCTTCACGATAGAAAAAACAGTTTTGCACATTGCCAATAAAGGTTAAAGTGATTTCATTGAATGGTTCCCGAGAAAAAGTGGTACCCAGTTTGAAAAATGTGCTTTCGAGAAAAACGCGTTTAAAGTTTTCGGTACTATAGTTAACATATTGTATGGCCTCCACAATTCTTTTTGTATCTTTACAATGACTTCGAATATCAATAAACCTTTTTAGAGAGTCATTTTAGACAGGACAAGTAATAAATTCATTAAAAAAAAAATTAATTTATTGAAACCCTCAGGGTGGATTTTTTAATTACGTTTACTTTTTACATTACAAGATATAGACAAGTACATTTTTTAATTTTTAATTAAATTAAAATGACAAACATGAATAAATAATTATCTTTTAAAGAAAGTACAATAAATAGAGCATAAACTGACAATTATGTTTAAATGTATATTTTCATAGAATTGTGCCGACATTGAATGGCATCCATTTGAATGAAATAATCAAATATAGTGAGACGTAAATATTTAATATGTAAATATCTATTTAAAATAAGTTAACTACTGTCTGCGACTTCATGATACCTACAATTTAGCTGTGAAATTTACATCGCATCGTTCTAATCATATTTATTAGTAAGCATATAACCTAGTAATTCAAGCAGAAAATCGAATCAAATAATAATTATACTTACCCTGTTTGATGCAAAGCGTCGCACAACTGGAACAAAATATCTACCTCTAATGGTGTAATTTGTGACATGCTCTGTGCGGAGTGCATGAAATCCTCTTTTGTGACCTCCTCATTTCTATGACCATTTGTTACATTTAAATAAATTCGCTTTATTAACTCCATATTATTGAGTAACGAATTAAACGCTATAAAATACGGGAAACTAACCCATCGTCCTGTTTGCGAACTGGCAGTCTAGAAAATATTCAAACATAAAACTTATTAAATTTTTCAGACTTCAATGAAAATCGATCTTCACTGAATTATGGAAGAATATTGTTATATTAAAACAAAAAAGTAGGTCGGAATGTTTCAAATTATCAATACTTGCTTAAATATTTTTGATACAATGAAACCATTTCTAAAATTCTATAAATATACATAAATCGTAAAAAATATGTATCTTAATCTTTCTTTTGATTTATAAATTCTTATTATATTATTTTATAGTTAAAGTATTACATATAATGATATACTTATTTTTTTTTTTATAAAGCTCTTTAAAGTCTATATCAGTCTCCAATCATATTGAGTTTCTATTCTATTTCATATGATAATAGCAATTATGTAAAATATATTCTTTTTTATCTAAAAACAAATTTGCAAATTAAATTTTACTAAAATTACTCAACTATATACAATTATAAATTCAACTACTCACAAATATTATTATACATTTAAATATTTGCTTAAATTCAATTGATAAAATAAGCGCTAGAGTTTTATATAAATTTATTTAAAAATAAAATATAATTACATTTGATTTGATTATAATTAAAATTAAAATACTGTTTAATGAAAAATATATCAATAAATTATTAGTAATATTATTGAATAAAACATTACCTCAATTTAATTAAATAAAAAACATGTTTTTTTTAATAATGTTTTAAGGGAAATTATTTTTATTAATTTATTAAACCTGCACAAGTAAACATGAAGTTTTTAAAATTAAATATATTTAAAAATCCACAAAATAATGATTTTATAAGTGCTATAAACCCAATGTATATAATTTGCAGAATAAATTCTGTTTGTTCATATAAATTAGAGAAAAAAACGCATATAACATTATCAAATAATTATTTAATAACTATTGTACTTCAATTATTAATATTTGCTTTTAGTATTTATAAATTAATACAATATTTATTTTACATTGATAAAAAAATATTAGAAATGTTCGTTTTTAGTTCTCAAGTAATACTCTGGTTTTATATGATAAATGTTTGCTTATTTCATTTTCATATAAATATAAAAAATATTTTAAATTTTCTTATACATGTGGAAAAATTAAATGAAAAGTTTCTAGCTTTCAACATTAAATTTAATTATGATTATATTTATAAATATGGAATAAAAATTTATATAATACTAACTATTCTAAATATATACACTGTTTTCGCAGAAAGTGTGTTTTACAACAAAATGATGCCTTACGAATTAAGTATATATTTTTTAATTGGTGATCAACAACTAATATCTTTAAACTGTTTCTTTATATTATTCTTAATAGATGCACAAAATAAATTTACCGAGTTAAACGGAGTTTTAAAAAAAAATGCAAAACAAGCAACCCGTATAGTTTTTATTGAATTTAATGTACAAACAAATGTAATAAACAATGAAATTTTGAATGAAATTGTTTATATTTATGAAGAACTAATAACTCATTGTAAAAATTTGAATTCAATTTTAAACCATATTCTTTTGGTCAACATTTTAGATTTATATAATATTCTAATAACAGCAATTTATTGGATATTTTTTGAATTAAAAAAAAATCATTTTGATATGGATGTGAAATTTATTTATAATGCATATGTTTATCAAATTTTCTGTAGTTTATATATATTTCTGATGGTTCTCCTTTTGTTTAAACATATTAACGTTTTATCGCATCAGGTAAGGTAACAATATTTTATTTATTTATTTCCTTTATATTTAAGTTTACTACAAAAGTACCACCATTTAACTATTAAAACAAATACAAGGTATCCCAAAAGGGTCGGAGTATTTCCGAAGTTTGGAAACCTCTCGGAACATTACAATCACAAAATTTTATCATTGAAGATGGTCTGTTGGTTTTATTTCATGCACAAGGTGAATTTTGTAAGGTTTAAGATGCAAATCCTTCCTTATAATTCTTTGTAAAGACGATTTTCGAACGTTTAATTCTTGACCCTTTTGGGAGATTCTATATATTTAATTTGTAAAAAAAAATTCTGTGTGTTCATATAAGTTAGATACAAAAAAAAATCATGAAACATTATCAAATAATAGTTTTATAAACATTAAATTTCAAGTAATAATATTTTCTTTTAATATTTATGAATTAATAAAACAATATTAAATAACTCAGCTGTATATAATTATAATTTCGTTTATAATTCGATTATATACCCAACTACTCACAAATATTAAAATATTGCTAAAGCCCAATCATAAAATAATTGCTAGGCTTATTTATAAATTTATTAAAATGAAATAATTGGTCATAACTTTATTTCATTTCATTAAAATTTATATTAATTATTTTTCTTTACTAATACTTTTTATATTTGAGAAATAATAACAATTAATTATTAATTTATATTAAGTGCAAAAAAATACTGATTATTGATAAACAAGATCATTAATTGTGACATTCGATTTCATTATTAAACGTTTTTCTTTATAGTAGTTAAAGAAAATAATTATTAATAATTCAAAAGCGTGTACATGTAAAGATGAAGTTTGTAAATTTAACTGTGTTTAAGAAATTACACAAAAATGATTTTATAAGTGCAATAAGACCAATATATTTGATTTGTAGAATAACTTCTGTGTGTTCATACAAATTAGAAAAACAAAAACATACAACATTTTCAAATAATAATTTTATTAACATTTTGCTTCAATTATTAATATTAACTTTAAATTTTTTTATATTAATACAACAATTACTAATTAATACAAATACTTTAGATGGAATTGTTTTCTTTTCACTAATTGTAATTTCGTTTTTTAGTATAAATGTTAGCTTATTTCATTTTCATAAAAATAAAAAAAATATTTCAAAAGTAATAATGCATATAGAAAGTTTAAATGAAGAATTTCTTGCGTTTAACATAATATTTAATTATAATGATATTTATAAATATAGTATAAAAAGTTATATTATTCTTTCTATTTTAAATTTTCACACTAATTGGATGGAATTATTATTTTACTCTGAAAGTACAGGTTATAAATTAGATACATATTTTTTTATTTCTGATCAGTTATTAATAACTTTAAATTGTTTTTTTGTATTATTCTTAATTGATGCCCGAAATAAATTTACGGAATTAAATAAATTTTTAAAAACTTTTACGAAACAAGAAAATCGTATCGTTTTTATTGAATTTAATTTACAAACAAATGTGATAAATAACAGAATTTTAAAAAAAGTTGTTTATATTTATGAAGAACTAATTTCTCATTGTACAAATTTAAATATAATTATAAATCCTATTCTTCTGGTTAACTGTTTAGTGTTATATTATGCTTTTATAGCAATATTTTTTTTCTTGTTTAAAAATAATAATTATAATAACGTGGAGTGGCATTTGTTTTATGGTTTATGTTATTATAATTTTGTCAGTATTATATACGTATTATATATAGTTCTTCTTCTACAAAAACATATTAACGATTTATCTTATCAGTTAATGTAACAATAATTTTTTATTCATTTTCATTTGTGATACTTTAACCAATCAAGTAATCATTAAAAATAATGATTTATAGCTCATGTATTGAATTCTTAAATAAATATTCTAATGCTCTTTATTTAAAAGAATATATAATAAATTATTTCCTTTTAGAAGAAATGAATATTTTCAATTTTATATTGTTTTACATTTCTAATTTCCAAGAAAAATCTGTAATCTATGACCAACATTTGCTAAAAATCTATTTATAAAATAAACAATAGTTTTTTTTATAAATTTAGTTAAAAATGCTCAATTTTACGTAATTAAAATTTAAATTAATTATATTTCCCATTAATTTTTTTTACATTCAAAAGGTATTATTAAGAATGAGTTCTTAATTATTTTTATTTTAAAATATTTCGAAGTATTACTTCTGACTATGTCTATATATATATATATATANCAAGAACATTTTACAAATGATAAGAAAAATTCATTACATTTAATTGAATATTTGAAGAAAATTATTGTTATTAATTTAATAACCGTACACATGTGAACATGAGGTTTATAAAATTAAATATATTTAAAAAACCACGCAAAAATGATTTTATTAGTGCAATAAGACCAATATATTTGATTTGTAGAATAACTTCTGTGTGTTCATATAAATTAGACAAAAAAATACATTTAACAATCTCAAATAATAATTTCATAAACATAATATGTCAATTAATAATATTTTCTTTAAGCATTTATGAGATAATTAAACAATTACTATCAATTGAAATAATAGAAATATATTATTTTGTTTTTATTTCACAGATTTTAACCTGGTCTTACATTATAAATGTTTGCTTAATTCATTTTCATATAAACAAAAAAAATATTTTAAATGTAATAATAAATATAGAAATTTTAAATGAAAAATTTGTCGCGTTGAACATTTTATTAAATTATAAATATATTTATAAATATGGAATAAAAAATTATATTATTTTAACTATTTTAAATATATACATTAATTTCTTGGACTCCGAATATATACAATACGAATTAGTTACATATTTTTTTGTTGGTAATCAGTTATTGATATCTTTAAATTGTTTTTTTGTATTATTTTTGATAGATGCACAAAAGAAATTTACGGAATTAAACCGATTAATTAAAAAAATTGCAAAACCATTGAATTTTCAAACAAGTATAATAAACAATAAAATTTTAAATGAAATTGTTTATATTTATGAAGAACTTGTTACGCATTGTAAAAATTTAAATTCAATTATAAATCACATACTTCTAACTAACTTTTTAGTTTTATATTATACGCTTATAGCACTAATTTATTGGCTTATTATTGGAATAAAAGAAAATATTCGTAACAATGAAGACAAGAAAATTATTTATGATATATTTGTTTTAAATGGTCTATGGATTATATTCTTATTATATATGGTTCTTCTTTTACTAAAACGTATTAACTTATTAAATTATCAGGTAAAGTAACATTAATTTTTTTCTTCATTTTCTTCTGTGATTCTTTCGAAATTAACTTTAACCAATTAGGCATCAAGTGATTATTCAAAATACATTTAAAAATTTCTATTTATAACTAACGTATTTTAAAATAAATATTCTAAATCTCTTTATAGCAAAAGAATATATCATTAGTTATTTGTCTTTTTTTAAGTATATTCTTTTAATTTTGCATTTGTTTTATATTTCGTAGTTTGAAGAAAAATCTATGATCATTGATTATATATTTAACCAATATTTGCTTAAATATATTTATAAAATAGGCAATAGGTTGTTTTATAAATTTATTACAAAATTAATAATTTTAATTTAATTCTATTTTACAGTAATCCTTTTTATATTTGAGTAATGGATTAATAATTCTAAACTATTTTTATTTTTAATGATTTCGAAGTATAACTTCTTTTAAGCAATTTAATTTTTTCCTAATTTTTTTTTTCTCTCTTAATTACGAGAATGATATGGATTCTTCTATGGCAAAAGTACTTTAAATATTTCTGGCTTCTTTTTTTTCAATTTATCATTCAGTTTTTAAACCCTTTATCGTATGGATTATTGTTTGAAATGATATCTCGTGGAAATTAAATTTATAAATAATTCTCTGTTACCTAACTATGTCACTGCTACGCCGTTAAAAAGACCTTAAATAATTTTTTCCGGAAATAAGACCCTTGCAGATCAATTTTTTGAGTCAAATTACCTCTAATCCGTAATTTCACCAAAATCGTTAGAGCCGTATTTGAGAAACCGTATATATATATATATATATATATATATATATACGGTTTCTCAAATACGGTTTTAACGATTTTGGTGAAATTACGGATTAGAGGTAATTTGACTCAAAAAATTGATCTGCAAGGGTCTTATTTCCGGAAAAAATTATTTAANTATTTTCTTTAAATATTTATGAAATAATAAAACAATTACTACCTATTGATATACAAAAAATAGATAATTTTATTTTTATTTCACAGACTTTAATCTGGTCTTACATTATAAATGTTTGCTTAATTCATTTTCATATAAATAAAAATAATATTTTAAATGTTTTAATACATATAGAAAAATTGAATAAAAAATTTAATATTTTATTTAATTATAATGATATTTATAAATATGGAATAAAAAATTATATTATTCTTACTATTTTAAATATACACGCTAATTTCTTGGATGTTTTGTTTGACTCAGAAAATATGCCATACGAATTAGTTACATATTTTTTATTTGGTAATCAATTGTTGATAGGTTTAAATTGTTTTTTTGTTTTATTTTTAATAGATGCGCAAAATAAATTTACGGAATTAAACCGATTTTTTAAAAAAGCAAACCATATAGTTTTCATTGATTCTAATTTACAAACAAATGTAATAAACAATACAGTTTTGAATAAATTTATTTATATTTATGAAGAACTAGTTACGCATTGTAAAAATTTAAATACAATTGTAAATCATATACTTCTAACTAACTTTTTAGTTCTATATTATACTCTTATAGCATTAATTTATTGGCTTTTTGTTGGAATAAAAGAAAGTGTTTATAATAATAAGATTTATAATATATTTGGTATATTAGTTTCAAATGTTTTCTGGCTTACATACTTATTATATATGGTTCTTCTTTTGCTAAAACATATTAACGTATTATCTTACCAGGTAAAGTAAAAATATTTATTAAATGATATTTTCTTAATTGATTTAAATATTCAAGTAAACTACAAAAGTATCATTAGTTAGTCATTCCATTATCATTCAAAATAAATTGAAAAGTTCTGCATTTGTAACTCATGTAATAATATTAGCAAATTTGTATATAATTATAATTTAAATATGTATTATTTTGATTACTTATCAATAATATATGTTTAAATATTTGCTAAATCCAAAAGCGTTTTTGTTTTTATTTCAAAATTAAATAATAGAATGTAATTCTATTCCATTTAATTTAAATTTGGATTAATCAAATTTTTTCAGTACTATTTTTTATATGTGAAAAATAATAATAATAATAATAATAATAATAATAATAATAATAATAATGCGCTTTTTTATTTTTATGAGTAATGATAATCATAAAACTTAATATAGAAATAAATTAAATTCCATTAATGGCAAAATAATACTAATAGCTGATAAACAAGACCATTATAAAAAACTATAGAATAACTTATTACTTATAATTTATTTAATCAAATAAAAAACATTTTTCCTCGTGATACTTAAAGATAATTATTTTTATTAATTAAAAAAACGTGCGCTTGTAAACATGAAGTTTTCCAAATTAAATATATTTAAAAAACCACAAAATAATGATTTTATTAGTGCAATACGACCAATATATTTGATTTGCAGAATTAATTCTATTTGTTCATATAAATTAGAGAAAAAAATACGTATAACATTATCAAATAATTATTTCATTACCTTTGTGCTTCAAGTATTCGTATTTATTTTAAATATTTATATATTTATAAAACAATTTTTATCAATTGGAATAGAAAATTTAGAAAATTTCGTTTTAATCACACAAGTTTTTATCTCGTTTTACAGTATAAATGTTTGTTTATTTCATTTCCATTTAAACAAAAAAAATATTTTAAATATTTTAATAAATATAGAAAAATTAAATAATATTTTTTTCACGTTTAACATTTTATTTAATTATAACTATATTTATAAATATGGAATAAAAACTTATATTTTTCTAACCGTTCTAAATATATATGTCAATTTTGCAGATAATTTGTTTTACAACGAATATACATCTTATGAATTAGTGACATATTTTGTAATTAGTGATCAGTTATTAATATCTTTAAATTGTTTATTTGTATTATTCTTAATAGATGCGCAAAATAAATTTACGGAATTAAATAGATTTTTGAAAATATTTGAAGAAAAAGAAAACCGTATAGTTTTTAATGAATTTAATTTACAAACAAATGTAATAAATATTACAATTTTGAAAAGAGTTATTCATATTTATGAAGACTTAGTTAATCATTGTAGAAATTTAAATATAATTATAAATCATATACTTTTGGTCAACTTCTTAGTTTTATATAATAGTCTTATAGCATTGTTTTATTGGTTATTTATTGAAATTAAACCAAATAATCATAATAATATGGATTGGAAGTTATTTTATGGTTTATATATTTGTAATGCTCTCTGGATTATATTTCTATTATATAAGGATCTTCTTTTATTAAAATATATAAATGTATTATCTTATCAGGTAAAGAAACAAATTTTTTATTAATTTTCTTTGGTGGTACTTTTGCAGTAACTTCAAAAATATGACCAGTTAATTAGTCGTCTCTTGATCATTTCAAATGAGTTTCTTGTAACGATAATTTTTGAATAATTAATAACTATCGTTTAAAAATTAATTACATGACAATCTTAATGTATGCTTGTGAATGCTTATTATATTAATTAATTAACTCCATTTATAATTAAGAATTTTTTGATTATCTAAGTAATATAAAAACTATTTTACAAAGTACTTATCAATATTAAATAATATGTCTATAAATTATTATATATGTTAGTAAATTTGAATCATTAAAGTAAAAATAAAAGAACGTGTTATAAATTAAAGATGACCTTTACAAAATTGAAATTATTTTTAAATATAAGTGAAAATAATTTTATTAGTGCTATAAGACCAGTATATTTATTTTGTAGAATAATTTGTGCAACTTCTTACAAATTAACCAAAAACATTCATATAAGTTTAACTAATAATTTTATAATCAGTTTAATTCAATTAATTATAATTATAGTTCACAATTATATTTTCTATATAGAATTTCAAAATTTAAAAAAGAAACTTGCAAATATTATTCTCTTTTCTCAGATTATTGTTTGGCATTACGTAGCATTTGTAACAACATTTCATTTTCATATTAATAAAAAAAATATTTTAGATGCTTTCATACATATAGAACAATTAGATAAATTATTTTATAATTTAAATATAAAAATTAATTATAATAATATTTATAAATCTGGAATAAAATCTATTATAATTTTAACTATTTTCAATATCGCTGAAATGTTTTTTGATTTATTCAGTTTAAATTTTGTATTATATTATTATTTGATTGATCAAATTTTTTTATCTTTAAATTGTTTTTATTCGCTGTTTATATTAGATGCACAAAATAAATACATGGAATTGAATAAATTATTAACAAAATTTCAAAATAATGAAAAAACAGTATTTAATGTATCAATTGTCGATCAAAATATTTTTGATAAAGTTAAAATAATTTATAAGGAACTTTTTAAATATTGTAAGAGTTTAAATGTTATTTGTAACAACATTTTATTTACTAATTTATTAATATTATATGATTCTTTAGTTACGGTTATATTTTATTTTATTGAAACTTTTAAGTTATATAATTCTACAGAAATAAACATAGATTATAATTTCATAGAATTGTTAATTTTAGATATAATTTGGTTTATTTTTGTATTTTTATTAATATATCTTTTTTTGAAACCATTAAATTCATTAAAATATGAGGTAATTTCTATATAACAGAATATTTATATTAATTCTAGCGAAAATATTTTACTATTAGATAATATTTTATTTTCTAGGCAAATGAAACTTTTCGTTTAATTAATGATATATGTAACAACGAATTTTGTTCAGAAGATTTAACTGAAATGGTATAGAATTAAAATTAATTTGTTTCTTAAAATAATTTAGTTATTTTTACAGAAAAAAATATATTTATTAAGGATGAGACATCAAAAGGTTGAATTTACAGTATATGGTTTTATAACTGTTAACAACAATTTATTGTTTAAAGTAAGTAAAAAATATTTAGCAAAGATTTGAACCTGTTTTTCTTATTTTTAAAACTTATATTATTGAATAGTTATTTTTAAGCTAAACTAAAAAAAAAAAGAAATTTAAAAATATCTATAAAAACATCAGCAATTTGAAATAATAGGAATCCATTAATATTATTTTCATTTTTAGATGGTAGCAAGCGCTTTAACTTATATTATAATATTATGTCAATTAAGTTAATTAAATAAGCAATTAGTTGATAAAACATTAATGATATAAATAAAATAAATAAATATTTTACCTCAACTAAATGCGATTCAATTTCTTTCGTAAGTAAATGACTTTTAATGCTAATCATAATATCTTGAAAATCGGATAGAGATATGAATCCAGTGCCTTCTTTATCAAATCTTCTAAATGCTTCTATGGCATATTCCTCATGGAAATCATGGAGAAACTGACTGAATTCAGAATAATCGATTTTCCGTTGCTTGTTCTTACCAAAATAAAGATCAACAAAACCGCTTTCCATATTGAATGCGATATGTTTATGTAAAACTGTTTGTGTCATAACTTCCACAAATTCATCTGGAATTATATTTATTTAATTTATTATTAATTAGATGTATTTAAATAAATCAATTTAACAGCGTAAAAGAGTTTATTTATTACAATATAAAGCTGCACATACAATTAAATGAAATTTATTTATAGCAAATAAATTTAACAAGAAAAACGAAAAAAATACCAATTAGAATAAAATGAAAGACTAAACTTGCTAAAGCATTTGTATTGTATTATTAAACTTTTTGTTTGCAACATTTTAAAAACTTCAACTTTAATGTGCTTTTTACCAAATGAAACTTCTCCATTTCCATTTGTGTCAAATAATTGAAAAGCAGTTTTGTACAGAGCATCCGGGAAACACAGCAGTCCTTCAAATGCTTGAAACTCGCTAAATGAAATAAAACCGTCCTTTTTCGCATTGACAATTCCAGCAAGAAGTCGAACAGAATCGACATTATAGTTATCACCCGGAAATAATCCTAGAAATCTTCTAATAAAATCTTCAGATGTCATAAATTTTTCACCATTTTTTTCTATTGATGCATATTTATTGAAAATTTCATGCAATTTTTCTGGATTTGCTCGCTGTTTAAATAAAAATTAAAAAGAAAACAATTTAGAAATTCAATTATAATTAAATATCTTAATGTATATATTTTTTTATTTCTATAAAAATAAATTCCGGAATACTTTTATTCAAAGCTGAGTACATACAAATTATTTAGTTTAATGTGTCATAATTATTAATTAAAATATGTTCTACTTAAATAACAATTCTGTTATCAAATAAATTAATAAAATACTTTTCTATTTACGAAATAAAATATTTATTTTATTAAATTATATATTCATTTATTTGTAATATTAAAGAAAATAATTATTACATTATTTCTATAATTTACGTAAATTCTAAGAATTAATGTTTTTACTCGAATTGCAAAAGTACAACATAAATTATTCGAATAATCAAAATCATTGCAAAATAGAAATTTATATTTTACATTTGTATATCTTAAATTAAATTATTTAACACTAATGTTTTTATATACTTTTAAATAAAAGCCAGAAAATTAAGTAGGGCTTTATAAATAAATTACTTAAAATGTGTGTTGTATATAAATATTTATTTATTTTTCACAGAAAATTCTGTAATATCGGAACAAAAATTAATGTTAATATAAGTTTTTAGGCATTAAATATATAATTTAATTAATTAATGTGTGTATAAAATAATTTATTAATTTATTTAGTACAACAGAAAATAATTTACATTATTTAGGATAAAGGTAGATAAATAAATTGATATGTTTATATTGGAAATAAAATTTAAGGTCTAACTTTATTATATATTAATAATAAGTATTTCGGAAATGAAACACCTTCAAAAATAAAAGGGTTACATAGAGGTCATTTCAAATAAACAAAAAACCATTAAAATTTCAAAAATTAAAATGCTTATAAACTTAATATTACAGCGTAAATTATCGTTTATAAAATAATTTTTGAAATAATGAATGTTTTCGTAAACTAATTATATAAACATTACATGTGAATTACACGTGAATTTGAAAACAATGACAAAATACTAACCTCGAAATATAATTTTCTTGTTTGTTGTGACATTTTTATGCGCAAGTTTTACACTTAGCAACTTCTAATCACACACAAAGATTATTAAAAAGCACTTTAAATTTTATTATTACTATTTATGAATTTTATCTGTTGAAAATACACATTTTATTTTATTTATTACACGACATATTTTAAATAAACGCCAAAAAATAATTTAAAATTGTAAATGTATAAAGCAATTGATGATATTATACAAATATGAGCAAATAAAATTTTTGCCTCTATAATATGTGAATGTTGTCAAAATGACCGCGAGAATGAAATCGTGAAACTGTAAGGACATGACCCAATTATAAAAATATCTTAAAATAGTGCGTACAAAATAAATGTTTCACACAAGAAACATAAGAATTCTATTTTAATACTACTAGCCGACTTAATCCCAGTTCATCGCGACGTACCATTATGAATGCTGTATTTAGCTACCTTTAAAAGTCATAAAATTTAATTAAACGTTGTTTATTGTTTTCTTATCCAAGTTAAGTGCAAATTTTCAACATTGTAAATAGTATGTTTATCAGTGTATTCCTCGAAACAACACGCATTTATTTAAATGACGCTACTTGACAAGGTCAGAATTAACGTACATTGTCATTTTATGTCATATTTTTTTGGCAATTACCCCATTTAACGTTTTTAAGTATTTATATTTATTATTAATACCTAAACAATAAGTTTTTTTATTATTTAATATTAAGGGATGTACAAAACGGGTTTTACATATAATAAAAATAAAACAAGTATTAAATCGAAAATATATGTAAATATATTTATATATGTGTGATAACAAAAAAATGAAATTCTTATAAATAGTAGAAACAAATATATTAAAAAGCTGTACCATTAAAAATTATTTAAAATTAAATTTTATCTAAAAATAAGTTTTTAACAAAATAGAAAATAATATTGATATATAACAATAGAATAAATTTTATTATTTAAATTTCATTTTCTAATAAAAATATGTTTTTTTTTTATCATTTCTTTTATATAACGTTATTTAACTAATAAATGTAGTCTAACGTATAACGATTAGCGTCAATTTCATGTTGCTTTTGGTACAGAAAATTTGGGCAAACATAAACCAAACTTTGTTTCGATTCCACTGAAAATCGGTGTTGCTACTTGATAACCGCCAATATGATCTGGATTTCTGGGTTTTGTCTCCGTTGCTAAACCTACAGATGCTACTTTGAATTCAGAGCCTGTTGGTCGACTGTAAAATACATTTTTTTTAATAATATATTATATTTTTTATAAAACAACACACAAAAAGCTCATTGATTATTTCCATATACTAGAGAAAATCTACTATGAAAACACGTTTTAACATGCATCGTATAAGAAAAATTTACTTTTAAAAAAATCTATGGAAACATTCAATGTATAATTCAACATTAATATACATACATCATTTATTTTATTATTATTATTATTATTAATATTATTATTATTATTAAAATTTATAAATTATAAATAAATAATATTTAGTCGACGCCACGAAACAATGTAATTGCATAATAATAAGCAGATATTTCACTTCGACATACGTTATTATCTTTTTCATCTTCTTAACGCTTAGTTAACATACTTCTTAATAACGTGAAGTACGTCACAACTTTATTCGAAAAATTATTTATGCAGTTTACGCAGGTTTTGTTTATATTTGTAAATTCTTTACAAAGCGTGTATATAGCAACAATGGCTTTTTCGAAACATATAAAACGTTTTAGATTCCAGGGCGGTACCATGAAAACATACAATGTTTATGTAATTACATTGTTTCGTGGCGTCGACTATATATTACGCTATAAATTATGTACTTTACTATAGGCATACGGGAATATGCAATATGGCAACTCGCAATATATTTAAATTTTCCCAAACTTTAAATTAAAAATTAATGAGTTATCTATTTTTAATTCTATTAAAATTAAATCATAATTAGTTTTATTGAATTAATTTATTAATCAGTTAGAGTTTTTTGCTAAATTATTTAAAATTTATATTAGGAGTTGCTCAATAAAATTATGTATATTAACAGTTAAATTTATAAATTATCTGTTAATAACATAATATATTAGTCCCCATAAATATAATTAAAATATGATTAGCTGATCTTACCAACCTAAAATATAAATATTATAGAAGTGTAAATTCTACCAAAAGCAAATATACACATATAAAATGAAATATATCCAATATAGAGAGTGCAAAATTGTCAAGGTGTTAACAAATAGTGAATACAAAAATGTAAAATATACAACAAATATCAAGCAAAGAAAAAATACCTTATTGCATCATCCCTTTGATATCATTATAACATAAATGATAAAATGACTTCATTTAAATTTCTTTGAACTACCAAGGACGACATAACATTTATGCAAATAATTATTAAAATAAAAGATACTTACGATCCACCAAAGTCCACATAGAATAAGCGTTGTAAAATTTCATAGGTCAGCAAAGTTACACCGAATTGGGGTGATGATCTCAAAACTCTGGCTGTAAACAAATAATAAAAAAAAAAACAATTAAAATTTGATTAGTAAAATTAAGTATTGTGAAATATTTACCTATTGTTCCCTTCCAAAAAGCTCTAGGTCCTTCTTCCTTCATAATTTTTTTAGTAGCATCTAATACACCATTGTACGTAGTTTGACCCTGTCTTGCTACAACCTGTAACCTAGTTTTGATCACATCCGCTGGTGTAACCAGCGCTGCAGCTGGTACACCCGCAATAATACCAGCTAGTAAAAGTGTTAATGGATGATTATACCCATTTTCATCAGCCAATTTGACTTTTGTATGAGCATATGTAGGGAAATAAATTGCACTGAACGGTACATCACGTAAGAAACAAGCTCGAGCACCTTTATATAATCCAAACAGACCTAAATCTTTTACAACCGACCACGCTCTTACTTTACTACCACCTGCAATTTCACCTGCTACTTGCAAACGAATTTTTACAATTTCTAATGGATTTGTAAATATAACTTGTGAACCACCGGCCTGTAAAAACAATTAACTCATAACTCAAAAACACAAAATGTAGGAATTTTGAAACTTACACATGCTCCTGCAATGATTTCCCCATGCATAGTAATATTACCATTTTTATCCATAAATTTATCTCTTACTAAATCATTCACCTAAAACAAATAAACTTTGTAAATACAATTTCCTGATTAAGACAATGAAATATTTTATTACCGTAAGTTTAATAGCTTTTTCAGGTGCAACACCCATAAGTTGCGGCACTAAACCTCTATATAGACCGAATAAACCTTCATGGCGAATTACTTTTTTAAAACAATCGTAACTGTTTCTATACATAAGTTCACCAATAAATGATCCAGTTCTTTGGTTTTGCATTCTAGTTTTTACTAAATCAATTGGGTATACGGCTGTGGCACCGACAGCTATAAAAATTTCAATATTAGTTTTACTGAATTTAAATAATTAATTTTACGTATACATACCACCAGCTATCGAACCAAGTGTGAATCTGTAACCGCTTTCCAAAATTTGGATCATAAGACCGCGCTCTTCCGGACTCTTTAATTTAAAATAATATTACAAAATAAATTAATTCTTTTAAAAATTTATATAACTTACATTTACGGCATGGATTTCAGCTAATCTGTTAGTAATTTGTTTGAAATAAGGCTCAGGAGCAATAGCACTTAAATCATTATAAACTATACGCCTAAAAATAAAATTCTATAAGTTTCATAGCGCTTAATATAAAGATAAAATATAAATGATTGACAATTTATTAACCAAGACCAACCCAGATGATAGACCATTATCTTCTGAGCTTGACTCTAACATTCTGTTTCCGGGCAGCATAATAAGCATTTGTTACATGAGAAGGGACGAATTACTTTATAGTTTTTTTTTAACAATACATCCTATAAATAGAAACAATGGTGATAATTACCCTGTTTGACGTAAAACGTCGCATAACTGAAATAAAATATCCACCTCCAAAGGAGTTATTTGAGACATGCTTTGTGCAGAGTGCATAAATTCTTCTTTTGTCACTTCTTGTGTTCGATGACCATTTGTTACATTTAAATATATTCTTTTTATTAATTCCATGTTGTTTAATAATGAATTAAACGCAACAAAATATGGAAAACTTACACGACGACCACTTTGGGCTCCTGTTGCAGTCTAAAATAATATAATTTAAAAAAACTCATTAATATTTTTATCACATAACAAGATAAAATATTAACAACAAGACATTTCGGTTATCGATGTAATAAATTATTTGATTTAATTACAAACTTACTTCTATCAAATGTGATTCAACTTCTTTGGTTAATAAATGACTTTTAATACTAATCATTATATCTTGAAAATTTAAAATTGATATAAATCCAGAGCCATCAGTATCAAATCTTCTGAATGCTTCAATTGCATATTCTTCATGAAAATCATGTAAAAATTGACTGAATTCTGCATAATTTATGCATCTTTTTTTATCTTTTCCAAAATATAGTTGTATAAATCCACCTTCCATATTAAATGGTATTTTATGATGTAATACAGTTTTTTTCATAACTTCCATAAATTCCTCTGGAAAATAATTATATGAAATTGAGTTTCATACAATGATGTAATATAAATATAAATAAAAAATTTATACAATAGATTTAAATATAAAAAACAGAAATTTATAAAAAAAAAAAAAATTACCGAAAGAAACCACTCCATTTCCGTTCGTGTCAAAGAGTTGAAAAGCTGTCTTATATAAGGCGTCTGGAAAACATAGCAACCCTTCAAATGCTTGAAATTCGGAGTATGAGATGAGGCCATCTTTGCTCGTATTTACTATTCCAGCCAGCAATCGTACAGATTCAGGATTATAATCGATTCCTGGGAACAATCCTAAATATCCTCGTACAAAATCCTCTGGGGTCATAAATTTTTCCCCATTCTTTTCTTGTGTTGCATATTTACTAAATACCTCATTTAAACTATCCGGGTTCGCACGTTTTACATATCCACCACCCTGAAAATAAATTTCAAAATATCGCATTTTAATTTTATTCCATTTATTTTATTAATATATGTACATGCTACTAAATAAAAGTTCAAACCATGTCATATTATATACTATTGTATTAAAAAACTTCTATAATTGTATAATATTTATTTTAATCTAATATAAACATATTGAAAGCATAAATAATAAATATCGACAATTGTACTATTTTAATAACTATGCATTAACATTTCGCAACTAAATAAAATTAAATTCTTTACACATAGTATATAAACAGCAAAATAAACATTTATTATCAACTTAAATGTACTCAAAAAAATAAATACATTTTTTTCGGTTCAAAATTTAACAATAAAAATTACTCCAGCACTATCAATTTATTTGAATAAATGGTTTTATTCCATTACAAATAAATATTTTTCTAAACGACGAATAATTACGAAAATTACTTAAATGATTTTATCCAAATTTACGTAAAAATTTTTTAATGATTTTATGAGAGACATATTTCGTCCAGCCTTGAAAAATGTAAATTTTATAATTTATTATACTTCCTAAAAATCATTAAAAATACATACGTATGTATATAAAACTTAAATTAATCATCATTCAAAATGTGACAAATGATTATTTCTTAGTAGCTAATCAAAATTTTTCTCTGGTATCTGCACATATTTTTCTCTTTTATATTGATTTAAGATAAGTTTTGTTTTTGTTAGGCGTTCATAAGATAATATTTTGAAAACATAGTTTAAAATTTAATGTATTGTAACTAAACACATATTAGTTAATTAAAAACTTTTTTACGAGAATGCATTTCTTAAATTTAAAATCATATAATTCTTAGTTAAAATTAAATTTATATATTTTCCGAGTATTTAAATTAAATTATGTAAGAACAAACAAATATAAACAATATGACAAATAAAATAAATTAGTAGCTAGCCATAAAAAATATTTTTGCTGCATTATATGCAAATAATATCCATTATTATTTAAATCACAAGTAAATATTTACAGGGAAATTAATGAATAACATTTTACATGGTAAATTATTATATTTAAAATGTAATAAACTTGTAACTCAAAATATATTTCATCACGCAATTTTGTAAATCTTTACAAAATTAAAAAGTTTTTATCACGAATATAAAATTAATTCTATATAAAACTTGTGAAGTAAATCAAAAACTGATTGAATTTCTCAGTTTTTCTAAAGTTGTAAACATTGTTTGCCTAGTTTTTTGGTCCCTAGCGTACCTCTACCGATCAATTACATTGCGGCCTTGACCACGGTAGTTTGTAAATTTTATTCTATATTATGCTGTAAAATCTTACATTTCAACACGCAACATTTGACAAATATTCTATCTAATTTATTATTTTAATCAGTATATAATTGTATCTTAAGAGAGATATCACTAAATCGGAAAGAAGAAAAAATTTTAATCAATGTTTTTGTAAACGATAAACCACTTAAAATTTCCAAAAAAATGATGATTATGTCATAAATTTGTAAAATTTATTTCGCGCCAAATATTTAATCTATACGTTTTATAGACTATTACTAAAATCTACAGAAAAAAATAAATTTTTAATGTTCTAGTTATGAAAACAAGACATATGCATTCATAAAACTCGTAGAAAAATGTTAATACATTTTTTATACCTATCAAAGTAGGCCGGAGCATAGAAAATTGGTTAGACGATTTCCTGTAGACAAATGAAAGAGTAAAAACATCATATATAATTATATATAATCATAAGATCTCTGTCTTCAATTTAAAAACAGTCGAAACAAGAATAGACAAAATATGTTTCATTTTCAAAAAATAGTGACTTCTAAATATATTTCATAAGAAAATTGCTGACATTATCGTCATCAAAATAATATTAAAAAATATGTTTTTGTTGTAAGACCTCTGATTACACACTGTCCAATAATATCAGTCGTGTTTAACCTCTTGTATGATAACATTACCACAGAAAGACGAGTCCCCCAACATCCAATAGCTGGTGCGTTTCCCAGCTTTATAGCTGTATAAATATAATCTTTGATAATTAAAATATATTTTAAATAATCTTATCGGGATTGCATCGTTTATCGTTTCTCGTATAAATAAATTACATGATTTAACCACGAGAAAGTCACGTGAAGGTGAAACCGGTTTTAAATTTGTCAAAAATATAAAAGCTATTATGGAAAATTAATTTTTCATTATCTATATTTTCAACTATGTTTAAATATTCCACTTAAGTATATTTACTGTCAGTAAAACTTATTTACTAAAAGTTAATATTTTTGCGTATTTTTTATGAAAATAATACGTATTAAAACTTTAAATATTTAAAATTATTAATTAACTAAATTAAATAAATATACTTATATTAATTCTGAATTTTTATAGTATAAAATACAACTGCGAATAAAACAATCAATTATTTTTTATGCACTGCAGTAAAATACAAGTCAATATATTTATAATTTTAAATGCATATGAACATTTATATAAAATACTAAAATATAACTTACCCACCTCTTGGCAAGAAGCTTTAGAAATTAATTTATTTAATATGTCCATATTCACTTAAAAAATTACAAATCAATATAATAAAATATATCACAATATGAGGAAAAAACTTCACTTTTCACTTGTAATATAGTTAAATATATAACATAAATGATTAATAAATTTGGACTGAAGGAAAAACAAAAAGGGCCATACTACAAGTGATTTTATTAACAAACTGAAGCAGAGGCACGTCGGAAGGTTCCCGTCAATCTTTTGGGTTATCTTCGTTTTGACACAAGGTCGATTATATTCACCGGTTTTACACGAGTAAAAATGATGGAACGCGTGCTTGGAGTTTGACTAAATAAGTCCTACAATACTTCCAAAATTTTTATGATCCAAATCTTAAATATGTGACAAGATAAAATAATAAATTAATTATAAAAAATTGCTACCGTATAGTTAAAAATAATATTAATAAAGACGCATATACACTCAACATATTGTTACTTACAAGGAAAGTAATAAAATTTAAATTATAAATTAATTTATTATTAACATTTATAAATTCATATTGTTAATTTTTAATTGAAATAATTGAATTCGAATATATACATTTAAAATCAATATATTTGAACTATATATTACTATATTTACTGAATCATTTATTATTTATTCTTTAAAANGACCTAAATATTTTTTATTCCTTTTTGTAACACTTTAAAAAATATTATTATTTATAACGTTAATTTTAACTATTTGTATATAAAAGTTATTTATAAAGAAACATAAAATATGAATTCCATTTAAATCTATGTTAAAAATAATGTAATAGTCTTCTGTAACATTATAATTTATTTCCAAACTGTGTTACTCGAAAAATATATAAATTGAAATGATTAGCAAGAAAATATTAATTTCTATTTCTGTTTAATACTGATTAATAATTAAAAGCTAATAGCATACGCATATATGATTCTAAATTGCTATGAAATTAAAAAATAATGTTGCGTACAAAGTTGCGCCATAGCGATTCGGCAACTATTTGCGCTTTGAAGAAATAAATATTCCGAAGATTCGATACACATTTAGTATAAACTTTATGTATTCGCATGAATAACAGTAGGAATATTTTCATTCCGCGGAAACGTAGTTCAACTTCACAGAGGTTGATTAACCTGTATAAACGCCCAGACGTCAAAATTAGACAGTTTTCTTTGGAATGTCATTTTGATTTGTGTTTTGTGTTTCTATCATATGTATTATATGATAATAAATTTGTGAAGATCAAATGGCTAGTGAACCGGATAATAATGAAATTCAAAAGGTATTCTAATGATATAAATACAAGTTATAATGGTTAACCTGTATTTACAAATGATTAATCTATTTATATTAGATATTTCAATTTAATAAAATGATTTAAAACTATTAAAAAATATTGTATTTATAGGATACACTCGTTAACCATTTGGAGATCTGTGTGTCAGAAGCTGAAAAACGAGCAAATGGTTCACTCACCATTCGAGATTATTATACGGTTTACCTAATTGAAACTAAGTATGTCATTTTGAATTAACACCTTTTCTTGTGCTAATTAAATTACGTAAAATTTATTCATAGTACCTACATGTACTGTTCTGTATTACGTTCTCTAATCTTAGAATAATTTTAATATGTCAAATATATATCCTGTTGGATTACGGTAATATTATTTAAAAATGCATGATATAGTTTTTGATATCTATATAATGTTTTATCTTACAGAGTCACTGACCCAGAATGGGATTTGACCTTATCAAAACTCAGCACAGTTTGGAGACGATACACAGAATTTGAACAATTGCGAGAATACTTAGAACTAACCTATCCATACATTGTCTTACCACCTCTACCTGAGAAGCGAGTGCTTTATAGTTGGCAAAAAGTTTCTACAGATACTTTTGATCCAGATTTTGTGGATCGTCGAAGAGCTGGTCTAGAAAATTTTTTATTAAGAATTGCTTCGCATTCAACATTATGTCGTGATAAACATTTTGTTGAATTCTTGCAACAAGAAGAAAGCTGGAAAGATAGTTTACGATCTAATGGTTAGTACAATATTGCCACAGCGTTTAAAATCAATATATCGTAATATAAATTATATATTTGTTTAGGTTATTTACAAATAGCTGAAAACAAATTAAAATCATTAAGTGTAGCTGTACGTTTAAAAAAACCAAATTCACAAATTGAAGATATTAAAGCATATAGCAATAATTTATATACAAATATAAATAAACTGCTAAAAATAAGAGCACGTGCTGTAGAACACCAATACAACATATATCGGTTACATGGAAGTTATGGAAGAGTTTTCAGCGAATGGAGCGTCATTGAAACAGAAATGGGCGATGGTCTACAGAAAACCGGACATTATTTAGACTCTCTTGCATCCAGTATTGATGCTGCTTTAGAAGATGAAGAATTATACGCTGATCAATTTAAAGAATATTTATTTTATGCTTCTGCTTTGCAATCTGTATGTAAAAGACAAGAAATAATGCAGCTTCAGTTAGAAAATGCTGAAGATAATATTATGAATAAAAACGCCGAAAAAACTAAGGCGCAACAAGGTCGAACGAGTATTATTTCAAGATTGTTTGGGGCTGTTGATACTGATGAAGTTCGTGAACTTAAAGTTAGTTTGCTGGACCAAAGAATACAAGAAGAAGAACAAACTGTCAAAACTGCGAGGGAAGAAGTTACGTACGTATATATTTTATAAATTAATATTACACATATTAGATGTAAGGTTTAATTCTAATGTTACAGAGACTTCACTAAGAAAGCCTTAACCGATATCGAAAGATTTCAAGACCAGAAGGTAGCAGATCTGAAAGAAACTTTAGCTGGATATTCAATTTTACAATTAAAAACAGCGAAAAAGGTTAGTGATTTACAAATTTATTATTTTATCGTACTTATGTGTTCGGCTTAAATACGATTTTTGGTATATTTTATGGTATATGTTAATGTTGTTACAGGGCTTGCAAACTTGGATGCATATAAGAGATTGTTTACAAAGCATTCCATGAGTAATTAATTTTTAATTTGCAAAATTAAATTTGCGCTAAAAAATCGAATTAATCTTAACTATATAAGCAATTTTTACGTAATTAGTTTATTTATATAATGCATATTAATTTTTTTTAAATATGCCTAATTGATATATTGATCTCTAAAATACTCTTACCAAAATGCACCTATTTGATGTGAAATGTAATAATCATATTTTTTTGAATATTTTCTAGATGGAGCAATTAAATTATTTATATTTGATACGCGAATAAATTTTATTTATTAAAATTGATGTGAAACTATTTTTCATAAAAACACTTTTGCTCACTAATTAGGTATTTTAGCTATTATATATGTGTACTATATTGTTTATTCCAAAGGTGCTATTCTATCACTTATTATGTATATAATATGACATTTAATTTAATTTACGACCAATTGATGTAATTGTTTCATAATTATATAGATATGGTGTAAATGTTAATATGTGCAATAAATGTAGAATTTATACTTCAACGCAAATAAATCTCTGTAATTATTATTATTTTTTTAATTTGTAGTATCAAATCTTGGATCGATATTAATTTAAAGTTATGTTTCAGTATATTTACACTTATTCTGGTTATATACATAGATCTACGATTTGATTGATATTATTATTAAATATTATGTATGATTCGTTTTAACATTTTAATATTTGTTATTTTTATTTTTCATATATTTTATTGAATAATAATTATTTATTTTTTACTCACAACAGCTAGTCATATATAAACTTTAATTTTTGTATAAATGATTATTTGAAATATATTCTATTATGCTATATGTGACACTTTATTTTCATCTCAATCTATATATTTATTAATTAAGTATAAATTTTCCCAATACTTGTTTCAAGTAAATACAAATAAAAATATATAATAAAGAATTTCGATACTTTTATCGGTAAAATAAATGTTTTATTCCGGATAATAATAAAATATATAAATAAAACCATTCAAACCGAGGCGTTTCCTTATTTTATTTTCTAGTACAAACATATAAATTTTTAATAATGAAGCAACATTTTATTTCTGTGAAGATATAATTGCGTTAATATATTTCACTTATTGATTAAATTTACCTTTTGTTACAAACATAAATATTTGATTGTTATGTAGGAAAGTAACACGTGTTTAAATATGGTAGGAGATAACTCGATACCTTTAAGAAATCTAGATTTTAGTTCAACTTGGTATCTATAAGTGCGATCATCTAATTTTTGCTATAATGGATTTTGAATTACCGATACCAACGCCATGGTTTAGTAAAATATCGTTATCGTATTCACAATTGTGGGTGATATT
Organism: Pogonus chalceus; assembly: GCA_002278615.1. NCBI lineage: Eukaryota > Metazoa > Arthropoda > Insecta > Coleoptera > Carabidae > Pogonus > Pogonus chalceus. The sequence goes on from NEEE01003200.1 coordinate 283,164, forward strand.
TGTTATTTGTTTCTCAATTTGGTTTTTCATGCAATTTATAAAAGGCAGAAATGCTATGCGAACAAATTTGAGAAACACGCAAACTATGTTGGAACGTATACAAAGAGAAATGGAACGCAATTCTGCTAATAATCCAGAAGAAAGGAAACAATTGGAAAAAATCGATGAATTAAAAGATAAACAAGAAGACGAAAATATTGATATAAATAAAACAAAAAATGAATGACTGAATAAAAATATGGTAAATTTATTTAAATAAATATATTAGCCAAAAGTAAAAAAAAAATATGTTATTTTTATAAATATAAAAAACTTAAGTAGGATTTAATAAATTCTTATTGATTTAATAATTAATATTTATATTTATTGTGCATTAAATATTTATGCGCAATCAATGATATTCCGTTTGTCTATTGGTTGCTATGGACAGCAATATTTCACAAACAAAAGAAGAACGGATATAGCTCTTTTTATGTCAGTTGTTTGAAAATACATTTTATGTAGTTTATAGCACCAGTGAAGAATTTATAAATAAAATAATCAAAATGCGTACACAGAAAGTTTCTGTTAATATTTGGCAAATGGTTATTTCATCACTTTCGTATTTAGTTCTTGCCTTAGTTGCTTGGATATTTTTGCGATTAGTGCAAGCTTGTTTTTGGTTTCCGTCATATCTGCACAAGAAAGAAGTTGAATTAAACAGTTTGGTAACTGAAGATTCTAAAAAAGTAAAAAGTGGTAAAGAAGATAAGAAAAAAGATTGATTTTATGTTATTATTCTACATTTTTATCTTTATTTCACATATAAAATGATACGCAATTAATTACTCTGGGGTAAAACTCGTATTAAAGTAATTTATATTATATATTTAAGAAAATGTATTTCAATATGTAATTAATATGAATTTGTACTAATATATTTTAAATTATATAAATATATTAATTCGTATGTTTATATTATTTGTAAACATTATCATTCATATCATATTATTATGCAAATAAGTGGTAGTTTTTTTTTCAGAAATCTTAAAGGTAATTTATTTTGCGTATTTAAAAAACGGGTTTTTAATATATTTAAATACAGGTCTGTAAACCTTACAGATCTTAATTTCAGGTTTGCATATTTGTCCGCTAGATGTAGGAAGTAATATCATGCACTTGTTTATACGTTTACAGCATATAATTAAAAAATTAAATGTATTATATTTTATATTAAGCAATTAAAACAATTTTGTTATAAACAGTAGTTGGTAAATAAATTAAAAATGAAACACATATTAATATATGTTTAATAAATATACATGAATTCAATAATTATTTATTAAAATAACTTTAATTTCTGTGGTATTATAATTTCTATTAAATATTTGATAAGCTATTAACTTTTAACCGTACTTTAAACTATGAACCTAGATAATAATATTTAATATATTTAATTTATCAGGTAAATTTAGAATATGATAATATATTCATTGATAAATGTACAATTTTGAGTCAAGTGAATTATTTATTTTAAAATATTAAGTATGAGGAAATATCTTTAAAAATAAATATAATTTATAAGTGAATTATCATTTTATAATATTTAATATTAGTTTTTTAGCTAATACGATTGAATAAATTTAGTTATAAAGTAAAAACTGAATGAAATTCTATAAAATTTTATATAACCGAGCGTGAATGTAAACGTAGTGTCGTTCATGTAAGTAGCGGTGGGGATCAGGGAACGTAAGTCGATCTCTCTCCGCTACGTACAGTGTTTACATATTTTATTCGTAATTACATTAAAATTTATCAATTAAAACAACAACATTGTGTAGTGTATGATAGTTAAATTGTAAGTGATATATTTCAGTGTTATATATCCTTCAGAAATAAGGAAAAACATGTTTTCTTTATGTGATGGTAGGCTGATATGCCGCTCAGGTTAGTAAGATTCATTATTATAGGTGTGCTGTTAGGGGTTGAAATTAATATTTTATCAAGGTTGTTTCGTTTTATTTTACACCTATTTACTTTTTTACCTCGTTTAACCTTTAACTTGTCTTAAACTTGTTTCATTAAACCGAAATATTAAATATATTAGTGGGAGACATTAAAAAAAATAATTTGTTTTTATATGTATTGCTGTAATCTTCAAAAAAAGTCAATATTCTTGTCTATAAATAAGTAATTGTTTATATTACTTTACATATGTTATATTTACTTTAACAATTATTACAATACATTGGTTTTCATAAAATAGATTATATTTGTACATTTAAAAAAATCTCATAGTTGCATGTCAGTTTTTTTTAGTTAGTGATTGAATTCATTGATGCATAATAATATATATTTTTTTATCACTCAATAGAATTTTTATTTATAAAATTTTAATTACTTTAAGTTAAAATTACGTTTAATAAAATATATATTTACAAATTGTAATCTATTTTTAAAACTTTCAAATAATGAATTTGATAAAAATAAATTAAAAAACCGGAAATATTACTTTTGTGAAAGTAAGATCTTTCTTGATAAGTTCTAGGCTAGAACGATTCACTCTTCATAAATTATAAAATAATCGATGTGAAAAGTTACTTTCTTATTTTTAGTTACTAATTCGTATGTATCTAAATATGTTATTTTTGTTTTGATATTATTGGAAAAAATATAAATATTTTATTAAACTAATCAATATAAATACGTTTCAATTAGTAATTTTTGTAAATTATTATTTCATAATATTATTTGATTTAATATCGGACTGTAAGTAATAATATTTTTATTAATTTAAATATAAGCTCATTTGATTAAAATTGAAATATTTGTGCGAATATAAAAAAATTAAACTCAAATTAGTACAAAAAGTTTAGTATTTTACCATATAATTACTTGTAAACATGTTTCATATTTTTCTTCTTAGTTTAGAAACTGTAGTTTTTGCTATTCTGCATCCGACCTTCAACCTAACAAATAGAGTTATATTTCTTAAACAGCAAAAAATTGAAAAATAATGTGTTTTGACCCTGTCTACATTATTTTGAGACAAAAAGATGTAATAAGAATTCGAAATAAAAATAAAATTTTTTAAGGATAATTTCATAACATTTCAAAACTTGTAAATATATTTTTAATAGTCTTAAAATATTTTTTTTATGAAATAGATACTATTTTAATGTAATTTATATCGTAATATAAGGATAAAATTCAATAAATATTACGCAATTGTTGTTTATTAATAAAACATTAATAAATTGCAAATTAAAAATTAATCAATTTAGTTTTATATTTGTATGCTGGCAACATTGTAATTTTAAATATTTTCCGTTATAATATTTTGACAGTGTAATTGAAATAATGAAATATTTTTTACTTTCAGGATGGCATATTAGCCTGTAAGGGGATGAATTGATAAGAAATCTTCGTGAAACCGTGCAGCGGACGTGCGAGACGTCTGTTGCTAAGAAGTGGACATTAGTCCGGCAGTATTTCGTTTTCGAGTATACAAAAAGCCGCCACCACGGGGCAATCAGATCAGCTTCAGCACCTAATGTAAGTTTCTTTTTAAATTTTTATTTGTTTTCACTAAAAATTGTACTTTTATGAAAGTGCTATGATATATTACTTATAAATGGCACTAATGAATGCACATTGAGTTCGCGCGAAATAACTATTTAGAACAAGTTCCAATTTTTTGTACTAAAACAAGAAAACTTTTTTTGTTGTTAAATTTATTTAATTTAAAGTTAAATGCAACATTTAAGCATAATTTTAAAATGGCCTTGTCTTGAATATGAAGACAAATAAATTAATATCTCCATATAACATGGTCTTTAAACTACACCTCGAGCTCTGCAATTTATCCATTAAAAATAAGTGTCTTTACATATTTAAATTGTAAATAAATATTAACTAACAGTATTTGAAACCGTTAAAATATTGTGATAATTAAAAAATATTTGGTCATTATGCCAAAATTCTTAGTCATCCGTAACTCGCTAATTTTTAACCGATTTTTTTGAATTTTTAAAATATCAAATAATAATTAATGATTATTTGAAACTTTTCGATTCATGGTATTAAATTAGAAAAATAAAAAAGTATAATTTTCACATCTAATGATGAAGTAGCAAGTTTTTCAAAGGAAAGTTTTAATTAAATTTGTTTTGAATCTTTCTTTCTTCTGATTAAGTTTCCTATCTTTGTTAACACATTTCGGTTCACTCACTTCTTAATATGTTCAATGTATTTGAAAACTTTTACTAATCTATTATAGAAAAGTTAATTTTAATGGAAGAAATATTTAAAATTAATCATAAAATTCATAGTCAACGTAAAACTTAAATTTAATTCGTTTAAAATTGAGAATATACTTATTGTTAATTAAATTTACAACAAAACAAATGAAAAACGTCATAGTTTTAGATATCTAGATTATGTAGAATAATAGATTCTTATGTTTGATAATGTCATAATCTACTTCCGTAGTTTATTTCCTGACTTGTTGAATAATTCCATATTTAACATAGATAGGAATAAATTAAAAAAATTATTGACATAAGTTTTATTGATTTTTCCCAGGTTTAATATTTTAGTATAACAGGAACAGTAGTCGGTATTTACATGCATATATAGGCTCGAGCACGGTCGTTGACCCTCTATCACCGTGGTAACTACCACTAACCTTAACTGTTACCATCTCATTAAATTTACCCCATTTAAGTCTTATGATTTTTTTATGTTAAGAATGTAATTAGAATATATATGTTGAAATTATTTTCTACCTATATTGTTTGTTTATTATTAAGATGGTAATGCAGTGCATTTCCGTATTTTCAGTTGCGCGGATTTAAATATAAATGAGCGGTCATTGTATGACCTAAATCTTTATTTATAAACCTCTAATCGTCTGCTATTTCTTAAAGATTCCATTTACTTACTATAATGGAATTTTTTATAGGATTAGATAATAAAGGTATGTACATTTTATTGATAATTAATATGTAAGTATTTTTTTCTAAATTCATTAAATATTTTTTGAAAATTCTCTCGGAAAAATAAAGNTAAATTCATTAAAGATTTCTTGAAAATTCTCTCGGACAAATAAAGAAAATATCAAGTTTAAATGTTGAAATATTTTTATTTACTTATTTTTTGATAAAATTCTAACAAATATTTGCGTCAGATAAAATTAAAACAGACGCATGTTTATACTTGTGATATTTTCAAGTCAAAGAGAAGTAAATAAGCAATTTTCTTAAATATTTTTCAATGTACCAAAATTACATTTATCGGACTGTTTAAAAATTCAATGTATTGCGCTAAAACTAAGTTAATAATAATATTAAAAGCAATTTAATTTGATTTATTAAATAATTATCTTAATTTTTATTTTATTAGTTAAGTTTTTCCTCCAAAATAATTATAAATAATTTCCTTATATTTAATTTAATCATATGAGTGCAACAGAATAAGTTAATATCTAAATCCCACGAAAGAATATAGACTATATATACATAAAAAGTTATAATTTAATCATCTTAATGCAGATAATATTACAAAAACCGATTATCTTAATTTAACGTTAATTTGTGTGGGATACATTATTAATATTTTCAATCAATGTTTCTAAAAAAAGAGAAAGAGAGTTAATTAGAAAGAATATTAAATATTCAACCCTAATAAACAGATATAAAATTTCATTAACTAAAAGAATATTGTGCGGGCGTAATATAAAAAATAAAACTGAAAGATGTCTATAAAAATAAAGATATTACTGCATTAAAAGTAGCATTTTTGTTTCTGTTTTATTACGAACAGGGGTGTACGTAGAAAGGGATTAATGGGGTAATATTTTATTTAATTAATTATATTCCTTATTTTCTTTTCTTTTTTATTACGCTTCAGATTTGAAATATTGATTGAACAATTTTTTAATATATCTATATAATGTGTTTATTATCTAATTTGTAAAAAAACAAAAAAATCAATTGATTTTTTTTACTAAATCGAATTTTTTTAAAAAAAACTTAAATTCATACTTTTAATCAGGGCCGTAACTAGCTTTTTGTGGGTCCTGGGCAAGACTTTCTAATTGGGCCCCCCATTTAATAAAACAAAACTTCCCATGCATATAAAATAGTTCTAAAGCTCCTGCTTTTTCATTTTTTAAGTTTGGTAACACAAAATAATTATTCTTTCAATTGTTTNTGATTAATGGGATAATATTTTATTTAATTAATTATATTCCTTATTTTCTTTTTTTTTTATTATTACGCTTAAGATTTGAAATATTAATTGAACAATTTCTTGATATATCTATATAATATGTTTATTATCAATTGATTTTTTTTACTAAATCGAATTTTTTTTTTAAACTTTAATTCATACTTTAAATCAGGGCCGTAATTAGCTTTTTGTGGACCCTGGGCAAGACTTTCAAATTGGGCCCCCCATTTAATAGAACAAAACTTACCATGCATATACAAAAGTTCTAAAGCTCCTGATCTGTCATTTTTTAAGTTTGGTAACACAAAATAATTATTCTTTCAATTGTTTTTGCCCGTAATTTTAATTTCATTTTATATTTATGATTTTTAGAGGCCTTTCTGGGCCCCCTTCGATCTGGGTCCTGGGCAAGT
>NEEE01003200.1:290327-304468 GCA_002278615.1 Pogonus chalceus
ATTAAAATTATGTTTGATAATTTGAAATACGAACTGATTCTACTGTATAAGATGACGCATTTAAAGTGTATAATAAAATTTCTGAATAAATTTCGGCAAAACAATAGAAACCATTAGTAATTCTCAGTAAGATGTATAAACTAATCTCTTTATTAATGTCCGCTCGCTTAAATACTATGTGAATGTTTTTAAAGAAATAAAAATATCTTCGCTATTACAGTGACACAGAATATAAAATACATTAATTGTCCTAATTGTAGTAAATTAAACATGCACAAGGGCCTAGTTAATAAAATCCTACAATTAAAATAAATTATAAAAGATTAATAGTTTTCATTATATCTGTTTGTAATTAGATACGTTGTATATTTGTTAAATTCCCCATAAAATAGAACGTTCAAGATAACATCTGGAAATACAATGATAGTTTTTATTGCAAATAAAATTTAAACACTCCACATATTTTATGTTTATTTTATGTTCATTCATGTTCTTGACCTTCATTAAATTTAAACTCCAGGTGAAGTATATATGTATTTATTAATAATTTCTTTGAATTCCTAATAATATTATTCTAACAGCATTACAAATAAATAAACCAATAATCGATGGTCAGCTACAAATGTCTAGGTTAAGAAAACTGCAAAATGCATTTAAGACTTTTACATAATTATATTATCATTGAAACATATAGTATTCATTCATACATATTTAGTTTTTACTTCAATAATTTTACATAGATTCAAATTAAACAATATTTATAATTTCTTTTGTAAATTAGATAGATTTAACTACCTATAGTAGATAAAACTAAATTTAGTACAGCAAATATTTCAAAAATTTATATAAATTAAGTCATGCATTAATGATTAAAACAAAAAAGAACATTTTTCTAATAATTTCAATTCTTTTAAAATAATATTTAAGCGAAATCCAGCGTTTAATATAACTTATGTTTTCCTAGATCATACCTGATAGTTTCAGAGCAAACAGTTTTTTCCTAAATTTTATTTAATTATTTTTGCTAATCTTCCTCACGGTTGATAAAGATTTATTTAGCGTTTCATTGCTTTTTTATATTTTCTTATTATGTATTTTACTGTAGATTAGCTTCTGTTAATATTTCTAAGTATTATTTATGTTTTTAAAACCAAAAATAACTAAATTTCGTTCTTCAATAGATATTTGTCCTCTCTGCTGATCTATTTTTTAATTAACTAAGCATTTAAAATTTAATAAAAGCTTCTAAAACGTTTAAATATATTTAATTAAAATACAAAACATCATTTTTTTCATCACTAGCAATATTATCAAACTGGGAATCTTTAAAATGCTTAAACTATGCGAGTTTTATTTTTGCATCGGTTTTACTTAATACCTTTAAATTTCGGTTGTAAAAATGAACAAATAAAAGTGTATAAACAACAAGTACGAGTTTCAGTTTAAGCCATTGTACTTCAAAAGTCGTGATTACTTAACATAAATAAAAGAAAATATATAAAATATTTTAAAAATAGGGTGAAAACTAAAGGAATAAAATAAATTTGTTGTGCAATATGCTATCGAAAATTTCTTAGTTCTTATTTTGAGATTGAACTTAAATGCTTTAACTTCTTAAGTTAAACTATTAAGTATATTAAAATATTTACAAAAGAAATAATAGATTTACTTAAATCTAATTGTAAATTGTCTAATTTTGATTAGTAAAATAATGTATAAAATTTATTCAAAATGTATAATATCTTTAAAGGAAAGAGCTATTTGTTTGAATGATATAAATAGTCCAATTTCATGAAATTTCTGTATTTTGGGATAGCACAATCGTGAGAATATGGATCATAGAAATTGTGATGCGCACTGCAAGTGCGCAGATTTCACTTCCTTCTACCGAAATGTTTTATTCTTAAATGTTTATTTTCGTATCTATTCATTCCTGATTCAGTTCTTTATGATTATTAATAAATATATAACAATTAAGCTAATAAGTATATATTTAAAATTCTGTATAGAAACCAAAAAGATATATATATNTAAAAGATTAATAGTTTTCATTATATCTGTTTGTAATTAGATACGTTGTATATTTGTTAAATTCCCCATAAAATAGAACGTTCAAGATAACATCTGGAAATACAATGATAGTTTTTATTGCAAATAAAATTTAAACACTCCACATATTTTATGTTTATTTTATGTTCATTCATGTTCTTGACCTTCATTAAATTTAAACTCCAGGTGAAGTATATATGTATTTATTAATAATTTCTTTGAATTCCTAATAATATTATTCTAACAGCATTACAAATAAATAAACCAATAATCGATGGTCAGCTACAAATGTCTAGGTTAAGAAAACTGCAAAATGCATTTAAGACTTTTACATAATTATATTATCATTGAAACATATAGTATTCATTCATACATATTTAGTTTTTACTTCAATAATTTTACATGGATTCTAATTTAACAATATTTATCATTTTTTATGTAAATAAGATAGAATTAACTATCTATAGTAGATAAAACTAAATTTAGTACAGCAAATATTTCAAAAATTTATATAAATTAAGTCATTCATTAATGATTGAAACAAAAAAGAACGTTTTTCTAATAATTTCAATTCTTTTAAAATAATATTTGAGCGAAATCCAGCGTTTAATGTAACTTATGTTTTCCTAGATCATACCTGATAGTTTCAGAGCAAACAGTTTTTTCCTAAATTTTATTTAATCATCTTTGCTAATTTTTATCACGGTTGATAAAGATTTATTTAGCGTTTCATTGCTTTTTTATATCTATTTATTATGTTTTTTATTGTAGATTAGCTTTTGTTAATATTTCTAAGTATTATTTATGTTTTTAACCAAAAATAACTAAATTTCGTTCTTCAATAGTTTTTTGTTCTCTCTTCTGATCTATTTTTTAATTTACTACGCATTTAAAGTTTAATAAAAGCTTTTTAAACGTTTAAATATATTTAAATAAAATACAAAACATAATTTTTTTCATCACTAGCAAAATTATCAAACTGACAGTCTTTAATAGAATACTTAAACTATAGGAGTTTTATTTTTACCTTTAAATATNTTATTCAAAATGTATAATATCTTTAAAGGAAAGAGCTATTTGTTTGAATGATATAAATAGTCCAATTTCATGAAATTTCTGTATTTTGGGATAGCACAATCGTGAGAATATGGATCATAGAAATTGTGATGCGCACTGCAAGTGCGCAGATTTCACTTCCTTCTACCGAAATGTTTTATTCTTAAATGTTTATTTTCGTATCTATTCATTCCTGATTCAGTTCTTTATGATTATTAATAAATATATAACAATTAAGCTAATAAGTATATATTTAAAATTCTGTATAGAAACCAAAAAGATATATATATTTTATAAAATTGAATAGATTGAATGAAATAATTATAAGTAAATGCCATTATAAATGACGAAAGGAAATAATATTGACCTATAAAAATAATCCTCCTATGAAATATTCAAAAACAGCTGACAGAGAAGATAATAAATACTTGATGAAATTGCCGAGTATACTAAAAATCTTTCAAAGTGGGTCACTTCATATTTCATCCATTTATTAATTAGAACTTTGCCTTTCGTTGTGGCGTTGTGTTACTCCTTATTCATATTCCCAAGCCCATATATGTATGTCGTACTTCACTCACTATACGAAAATTTATTTCTCGTCGCAATTTGTTGACTATCTCGATTTGCGTGAGCGCAGATGGGATGATTTTACTCGATTAATTGTTTCCTTTTTAGCTTCCTCATTTCTTCATGTACTTAATTATATAGATACTTATTATCTTAATATATTAAATCTTAAGTGATTCATTAATATTTCAATTTTTCGATTAATTTGTTATTGAAAAATGTTTCACAAAATAGAAAAATAATTAATTAAAATATTATATCGTTTAAAATTGAAATTTACATCAAATTAATTGTAAGCATATAAATTGATTGGAAATCAATAAATTGCGTTGTATTTTATGTACATTGAAATTTTATTTATTAAAATTATTTTAAATAGAATTACATTCAATATATCTGCAAAAAATACAATTTTATAAATCTTTTAAAGCTTTTTCTAATGCCAAAATATTATGTTGCATTGGTAACCCGTTTTAAAATTTTCGATTATTTACAAATTGGGACAAGTATTTAGCTAATTATGCGCAAGAAGAAACATGTTTGTTGAAAAGTTTACTTTGAGAAATCAGCGACTTAATTTGATGATACATTAAAAAAAAATTATATTGTTTTTTATGAGTTACTCTTAAATAGATTTTTGGCAAAATATAGTTAAAAATGTAGATTTTGAATATTAATAACTAGTATAATAATTAGATTTTTTTCAGTTTTAGTGCAAAAAGTAATAAAATTCATGTTTTAAAATAAATAAGGATTGAAATAAATTTAAAAACGATTTTATTAAATTATTTACTCTAAGGATTAAAAACTTTTGAAGGAAGATTAATAAACCAGCATTTATATAATTAAATAGATAATTTTAAGCAAAATGTATATAAAGAAGATATAAAAATAATAAGAAATATACAAGATTAGTAATTCTAACCTTAAATTTCTTAGAAATTTGTTAAAATCTTTCTATTTTTCTGTAAATGTTTGTGTTAAAACAGGTACATGCATTGTACTTAAATGCTTGGAATATATATTTGTCGTTTTACCCGTTTAATTCTTAACAAAAAATGTTATTTAAAATAAGTTTAATGCAATAAGTTTAAAATAAAATATTCTCAGTTTTTTTTTTCAGTTAAAATACATTTTTTATTTATCGAATAAAAAATCTATATAAATNAAATATTAATAACTAGTATAATAATTAGATTTTATTCAGGTTTAGTGCAAAAAGTAATAAAATTCATGTTTTAAAATAAATAAGGATTAAAATAAATTTAAAAACGATTTTATTTAATTATTTACTCTAAGGATTAAAAACTTTTGAAAGAAGATTAATAAACCAGCATTTATATAATTAAATAAATAATTTTAACATAAAGGAGAAATAATAATAATAATAAGAAATATACAAGATAAGTAATTCTAACCTTAAATTTCTTAGAAATTTTTCTATTTTTCTATTTTTCTGTAAATGCTTGTGTTAAAACAGGTACATGCTTGTCCTTAAATGCATGGAATATATATTTGTCGTTTACCTGTTCAATTCTTAACAAAACATGTTATTTAAAATACATTAAAAATAAAATAAGTTTAATGCAATAAGTTTAAAATGAAATATTCTCAGTTTTTTTTCAGTTAAAATACATTTTTTATTTATCGAATAAAAAATCTATATAAATAAAATTTGATGAATAGGAACTGTTTTAATAAAACCCGGTATAAATCAAGCTTTATGTCTACATAACGAAGTAAATTAAATTTGAACTAGCTAAATTGATTGACTGACCTATCTTTCCTTCTTTTATTTATCCCATGAGGCAAGTCCTATATTTCGAAATGAAATACATTCACAAGTTATTTTTATTCTGGATTAATTCACAAGTTTATTCTAGTTTACAATAGTAATAATGAAAATAAACTATTCTATTTACAGAATTGGTTTAATCGTTCAATTCAATTTAATGAAATTATCCATGTGTATATATTAATAGTTTAAACGTGAACTAAATAATATGAATATCATTATAGTGTAATTAGTAATTATGATAATGTTGTTCAACTAATTATAAAATATTTATTTGTTATATTGTGCTATTTTTGATGTTTGTTTCTATCTGAAAAAAAATCTGTAGAAAATATGTCGTTCGTTCGTGTTTAATATTGTCTAGTGATAGCAACAGTAGGAGTAGGTTAGTATGACGGCAAGGACGAGCAGCGAGATGAAACGAGGTACAGATACTAGCAATCGTAACCCTTTGCGTCGTTCCCCTAACATAGTCTGTGTTCTCCGTGTCGACTATCGATCCACAGGGGTGGGTCTCACAGCCACCGCATCCCTTCTCGAATTTGCTACAGCTGCATGCTGGATGCTGAGCATGTCGTGTAGGTGCTCTGATTTTGATCGGCTGCCATTAAAGCGCATAAACTATTATATTTCCTTTCTGCGTTATTATTTGTATTATCTTTCAAGTAAATGTCTGTTGAATTAATTTTTAAATTGTTTTACATATTATTGATGCGACTATTACTATAAAATTTCTATTTTTTCTTAGTTTAAATCAATAAATAATTCTGAAATGACAAAATAGTTCTAAAACTATTATTTTTAGTAAAGATAAATGACAATACATACTTTATTTGTACTAAAAATATTATTAAAATATATTAACGATTTCAAAAAAATTCAAATGTATATTTCCAAAGTTTTTTGAGATTTTTGCAAAAAACCAAATTGTTGAAAATCACGAAAAATAGCTGGACTATTATAGTCCAGTAATTTGTACCAAAAATGTCCAATTTTGGATGTATTATTTTTATCAATAAGGAACATTATGAAACATGTATTTCTTAAGTTTCAGCTTAATAGCGCACTTATTTCTCGAGATTTTTGCAAAAAAAATAAATGTTGAAAATCGCCAAAAATATTTATACAAAATAAATTGAACACGTACAAAAACAGCTATTAAAAATATTAATATTTTCATAGAATTATAAAAAATATATAAAATCTTGTAATGATTCATAAGCAAAGATATTTACATTAAGCCCTGTTAAAATCTAACAGAATTGACTGCTTTCATTATAATTCCGTTAAAGAATTTTCAACTTTTTAAATAAAATTTCATAAACATAAATATATCTGCAAATTTTATTAGAGATATTAAAATTTTGATGGTACCAGTAGACTGCCCATGGCATTTTACAGAAAATATAAAAGTTTCGTATTAATTTGTTTAAAAATTCAAAACTCTATAGAGTTTTATATATAAATTTTAAATTTAACAAAAATTATATCTTTTTTGAGAAATCTTTTAAATAAGATATAATTTTAAAACATTTTATAAGAAAAACATTAATTTACAATAAATTTTTAATGAAATAAGAAGCTTTTTTATGTATTTAAGCTCTTAAGTTAAATGTTTTGTTAATTATCAAAGTTAATACAATTTTTTATGTGTTAAAATAAAAAGTGTTTTTTAAAACTGGAGTATAACAACATTATTCAATTTATGATGCGTTATATTTCAAAACTTTTAACGATTCTATCAGTATTTTTAATTTTCATGTTGGTAGCAATTTTTTTAATGTTCTATTAATAGCATTATTACAATATTGACATTTATGAATGCAAATAAACAAGCAATATTAAAATTATATTTAAATTGTTTAATTATACATATATACATATATACATACATTGAATTTGGTTAATAAAGTTTCCAAATTAATAAATAATTAGACCATCCAAAAATAGAAAATGAAATGTAATGTTTTTGAATATTATTATGTTTATTTTTTAGTTCTTTCCAAAATTTTGAATTTATAATTGTTTTAAAATAATATTTGTTAGCGTTCACTAAATACTGACCCGAGCTACTAAAGGGTTCAAAAAAATCGATTTAATTTTTTTTTTGCATAAATATATTCCTTATCCTGTTAAAATGACCTTCTCAAAGGGTTTATCAATATTCGAAGTCATTGCAAAGACACAAGAAGAATTGTGGAAGCCGTACAATACTTTAACTACAGTACAGAAAATTTTAAACGCATTTTTCTCGAAACCACATTTTTCAAACTGGATGCCACTTTTTCTCGGGAATCATTCAATAAAATCACTTTAACAAATTTATAGCATTTTATTCTCACGAAAAAAAAAAATATATTTTTCAAACTGCTGCCATTTTACATTTTTTTGAATTTTTACGATAACTAATCTATTATAGTTTAAGGAAATCTAAGCGATTTTGTTCTACCTTTTTTAAGGACTGATGGCGGCTGGCACCCATGGAGGTGTCTGACGCCGAAGGCTACCACAGCTTCAATTATTAATATTTTTACTTCGAAAAATTTTGTAATAATATATAAAATGCGTGCAACAATATAGTAAAAACCCCAAATGATTTGATTGTTATTTAATACTTGAAAAGTTTCTGAATATCGCTGTTTTTTAAAGCTAACAGAGTGGGGTCCCCCCTTAAATTATAGAATATTTATAGTATTTAATACTTAATAAATAACTTAATTCATATTGGGATAATACTATTTATAGAAATATCAGCCGCTATTCTATACAATAACGGCAAACGGTCCATATTACAATTTACTTTGGTCATATTGACTTTAAATAAAATCTAATTAAATTCTCTTTTGACAGCTGTCTGTTAAGGTAAATAAATTGAAAAAATTAATTAAATTTATTTTATCATCATATTTAANTGCTATAAATTTATTGCACATCTTTCAGTTTTAAAACACATTATTTTAGAATGTAACGCATTCTTCCTTTAAAGCGTGAATCTTATTCCTTTCGATAAAAGCCACGAAGTCGTTAAGTTTTATTTCACAATGGTGTTACACGTAAAAGTTGAAAACACTGGTAGCGAGTTAACCATTTTATAGCGAAAGAATTTTGTCTTACTTTAAAATATTATCATTTGCGTTTATTTGCTTTCAAATGAAATTCTAAATTTTATTATTACTTATTTCAAAGTAAACGTGTATATATTTAAACTTAAGTGAATATAAAAGAAAATTTTAATTGTTTTACATATAATATTTAATATTATTCTAAATTTAGCATTAAATCACCTACTCATAGTTTATTTCTGTACATATCAATTGAACAGAAATATATAAATGTAAGCGTAAACACAAATTATAGATGTATAAAAATAATGATGCTGATATAGGACAAATGTTTAGTATGACATTTTACTATTACATAATAATATTGGCTGAAAATAAGTCACGTGAATTTGCACTACTTATCTAAATGTGCATCACGACGACTCAGTCACTTTTCGACGGCTCCCAAATCGAACATATCAATAATAATGGAGATAGCGAAATGTATTGCGAAAATTGAATCGAATATTTTTACAGAACGAGATTCTTTAATAGGAGCATTATTAGATATGAATAAAGTTGTGTACGTGTTAGTTGTTGCCAAATACTTTAACACCATTTTTCGGATTAGGCTTTAAAATGAAGGAAAATGACAGTTTTATGTCATTTGTGAACGAGTTTTTGTGTAAGTTTAATTGTTTTTTACTTCGTATAAACAAAAAAACATCGTAACAATTCATGGCAATCTATATTACCGTAAATATTTTTATAAATCAATTTTAATGGTTCTTAACGTAATTATATATGATAAAAATAGCATCTTGAAGCATTGTATTATTTATATACAGAAAATTTTTAACAGTTTTAGTGAATAAAAAGGTCATTGAACATAATTTATATATGTTTGTTTAGCATCCAAATAAAAATTACATCAATTTCATGTTAAATTAATTCATGTAAATAATAACATGCTACTGTGTTACGTTAAATATTGTCTCGTATAAAATTATTTATTTTGTGCCAAGAAAATTGCTCATCATTTTTCGTCGAACTCTTGTAACATATATTTACTGGAATTTGTGTTAGTTTTATTTACTTAAAGTATTCTTTTACTAAAAAAACTTTTTTCAGGTCTCACGATAAAATATAAAAATGAATAAGGAAGTAGATTTGTTCTTAAGTTCTGATTATTATGTCAATAATGAACATGATATATTTGGTAACGAAACATGCATGTACATAAAATCGATACTGTATTTTTTTTGTTAAACAAAAGATAAATAATAATTTTATTTTATAAAATGGAGGTTATTTATTGTTTTGAAATATCTTTTCATTATAATTCCTTTTGTATGTAATATGAATAGTCCAGTAAAAAGAGCATTTAACTGTGCATTTTGGGTAGGCAGCAATATTATTTTTTATCATATAAAGGACTTTCTCAAAAGCTTAAGTTTGAGTTTTCGGGGTCGGGGTCGATGCCTATTTGGTGCAATTTTGAAAATAAGGGTGAAATCTTGCTTTTAGATTATCTTGGAAACGATAAGTGCTACAAAAATTTTGTTAGAAGCTTTTCTGTAGATAATAATATTATCTACAATTTTTATTCATAACTTTTTGTTGTAATTATAATAATAAAAAAGTTATAAACAAAAATANCTCCAAAAAGGCATCGACCCCGACCCCGAAAACTCAAACTTAAGCTTTTGAGTAAGTCCTTTATATGATAAAAAAATAAAATTGCTGCCTACCCAAAATGCACGGTTGACCTCTTTTTTTTGCGCATTTTACTGGACCAGAATAAGTTTTTATTTATTTCTATTTACTAGGAGGCGCAGATAATTGAAATGAAAGAGATAACCAGAAAGAGATAGAATATAATATGGCGACGAGTTAAAGGCGCATACTCAGATGAATTTGAAATTTTTCTAGTTGGTAATAAATTTTTATTTCACTTATTAAAAATTTAAATATTCTGTGGAAAAAAAGTCTATATTTATAATTACTTTTTCCTTTATTAAAAATATTATACAAAAAGTTATAAATATTTAATTACAATTCATACATATTAATATTCAACGTACAAAGCAGGTCCTATTCTAAAAATACATAAATGTTATATCTAGCGTGTCAAAAATTAATCAATAAATAAATTAGAAAATAAGTTAATAATAACACATATGATGTGCTCTGAATTATATATAATAAAACACGCTACATTTTAATTTGCAATTATTTTATGGAAAATGTCTATAAAGATAAACAATATATTTTTTATTTTTTAATAAAATCTGCTTCAAATCAAAATAAATAATTTATTTATTCATTATATGTCAATATTAGTTAGGTATACAATTTAGTTTTTAATTAAATTGGTTTCAACAATAATAAACAATCCAATTATTTACCTTTTAATTCGAATTTATAAATTAAATGTTCTATTTACGTATATGAACATTTTGAAATATTAATTTTAATGATAGTTTTCGTTCAAAAATACATTTATTGTTAGGAATAATAATAGTTTAAGCGTTATTTTCAATTTTATTATATGTCTAGAAATGAATCAAATAGAAATCCGTTTCTAAAGCATCATAAAATTTCTACTGTTAGTAAAAATGATAAAGTGATTTTCAACAATAGTGGTTCTTCGTTATCTTTCAAAGCGAAACCCGATTTCATACTATCTAAAGTTTTTAAAGCACTTGCTACTTCAATATATTCAATTTTTATTCAAGTCGCATTTTTTCTTTCAGATGATTTTATTTTATGAAAATACAGCTGGCTATTTTTATTAGAAAACTTTGCCCATTTTATTGTAAGTTTGAACAAAGTAATTTAAAAATACTAAAATACTTATTCTTATAATAATAACATTACTGTTAAAGGTTTTTAAGTTTATTTCAATTTTAATTTAATTAAAATGTAAAGAACTATTAGTTAACTGTTATTTCTCATAAAAAAATGCATTCTTAATATATAAAATCTTACTTTTTGTGCAATAAAATAATGCCGTTAATTCTATAAGATTTTAAGCAAATGCATGCTTATAGTCGTCGCCACGAAACAACGTAATCACATAATAATAATAAGCATCGACTTACGTTATCTTTTTCATCTTAACGCTTAGTTGACATACTTCTCAATAATGTGAAGTACGTCGCAACTTTATTCGACAAATTATTTATGCAGTTTACACATAAAACGTACAAAGATCACGCAATTTCATTGTTTCGTGGCGACGACTGTAGATACATATTTTTTTGTATTAAACTTTTCTAGAGCTAATTTATTTTGAAAGTAGGAGGACAGAAACATTTCTAACTCATCTGAATACACGCGTTCAACTTGTCGCCATATTATGATCTATCTCTTTCTGTCTTTGCCTTTATTTCAGTCGCTCTGCTTATTATATTGAAAAGCTCCTTTAGGACATAAGATATCTAAGTTTTTACTTGTTTTTAATGGATAAACTCATATTTAATTGAAACAAATTTATGTAGGACTGTTACTTCGCGTAAATTGAGGAACAGATTTATTTTTAAATTTTGAATAAATAAAGAAAATAGAAGAGATGTATAAAATGAAATATAGTAAAATAAGTGGTGTATATTTCACAATTTTTTCTTAATCTGTATTTTGCCTGTTTTAGCGTTATCAGGAGACTAATAAATAAAATTATGGTTCTGCTTTGAATCTATGCTGTTAATTATATAAAAAAGATTGGTAAATTTGAGGGTATTTAACTAGAAACATAAATAACAGATGAATTACAAATAATTAAGTATATACATGTAAATTTATACCAAAGAAATTTTCTGACATTTAAACTGTTTGTATATTTAGTTCGCAAATAATTTTGAGTCGTTTATTAAACGAAGTTTGACTTTGACCTCTGAACGTTTGGTTTGAACAGTAGTATGACATAGACCAATAAACAGCTGGGTATCGCGTGCTGCCGATGTTTTAGTTGCCCTTCAAATATACGCAGTATAATCGTTAATGCAAATTCTAGTTTCTGGTTTACCGTACCAGCCTGTTGTGTTAGTGATGTCATAAAACAATATGCATTTTACTTAATTGCAATAATTTTTATTTAAAAAAATACATTTCATATTCATCAAACAAAATAAGTCGTTTACATATTTGAATATAATTATTTCATATTATGACGACTAAGTGAAACAAAAATGTCGAATGTTGGCAACTTTTCTTATTTCAAATTATATTTTGACTTGGCAATTTTATTCAAGGTTTATTTAACTATTTTCATGTAAAAATATTAACTTATAATAAGGTACAGCTAGTTTATTTTCTATGTTGTTTTATTACCTTTTCCTCAGAGTAAACATCCTAATAAACTCTTTCGGGATCAAAAACACAATAGGTACTTGAAAAAATCTTTAATATAAGTTTGAAATAAAAATTCCGTTGAATGAAAATATTCAAATATTAAGTAAATATGAAGCTAGTATCATATATTCCTTATAGTATTTACAAAATTCTGTTTATCTAGCAAAAACAAAATAATTTCAGTTTTTTCAAATACAAATATATCATTAAGTTATTTCATTGTTACACAAAATATATAAGAATAATGAATAATTTGGTAATTATCATTACTTATTTATACAGATGTTTGTATTTGTATCATTATAACGTATAAATATTTAAATATATCTGTTGTTATTATTATCTTGTATATAGATGAACATTCAATAATAATAATAATAATATCAAAATTACCCAATTCTGATGTTAAATTTATAGATTTCAATTATTTATTTATTTCATTCATATGATTGAATGAAAATAGAAATTGCCTTATTAATTTATTTATTTATGAACAAATTACATTTATATAAAGTACAAATGTATATTACACTTTTAAATATTTAAAAAAATCTTCTAATGATGACTATATTTAGCAGCCAAAATTAATTGATAATATTATCAGTAACATTGATTTATCTTATTTTAGTTGTAAATATGATTAATTTAATTTATTTATTTTACAAACTTAACCTAAATTAGCAAATGAATGTTAGTGATTGATTTTTATTTTAAATAATATATAAATTTAATATATCAATTAATATAAAACTCATATGCAAATATTTCAGATAATAATTATAAAAAAGAAGTTATCAATAGTAAATAATTAAATACGAAATATAGTTTACAGTAATTGAAATTTGCTGAATCGTATTTTGAAAATAAAATCGCATATATTTGGTACAAATAACTCAATTTACATATTTTATATTTGATATGAAATGAACATTGATTTCAGTATTCTCTGGAATGATAGTAATCAGTAATATAATATTCCGTTCGACATGTGTAACTAATTCATTTTATTTATTCATTACTGTCTGGTTTCCTTTTTATTTTATTTGTTTATGTTCATATACTTGTTACGGATATTTGCATCTATTATAAATTATATAATTTTATCTAATATTTATTTAGTTTTAAGCAGGGTTGAGAGATTTAAATCAAAATAAATTAAATTTAAACAAAAAATTTATAACTTTTATTATTGTATATGTATTTATTAAATGAAAAATACAAACAAATCATAGTAAAAAAATAAAAACATGTTTTAATAAATTATAAATATTTTAATA
>NEEE01003200.1:305353-338715 GCA_002278615.1 Pogonus chalceus
CAGATTTTATTAACACGATTTTCGGTCGCGTAAATTGAGAGACGAGTGTATGTAACTAATTCTTATATTTTCATGTACATATATAAGATCTTCGTTTTGAAAAAGTTGAAAAGAAATAAAATCATAAAAACTGAATGATAAACACATGTTGTTACACGCGCAAAAAACCAGGACAGTACAGATATTTTTAAACAAAGTCAATAACTTTTCAGTAGTACGGAAAAAAAATTAAAAATACTATTGCGACAAAATAAATTCAACAAATATGGATTTCTTTATAAACATAGTAGGAACTTCTAAATAGCCGTGGTTCATCATAACACAACACTGAAAAGTGAATGAACTAACATTTCCTCATTCAACTAAGTGTTTCTCTTCGTTGTATTTTTTTGAACAAAACGATATTTTCTTCTGTCTTATCGATATCAAAGTGAATTGTATGCATATGTATGTTTTCACATGTGTTCAAAGGGGACAATAAAAGAAATTCAAGTCTTATTATCCCATATGTTCGCAGGCGCGCCAACGCAATGTATTTGATCTGAGCGAGGTCTCTACCCAGTTATTTGTTACTCACTTTTTAATGCAATTGTTTTACATTTATTCTTCCCAAACATTCGATTTCCCATAGTTATGAAATAAATATTTTTTACTTTTAAACATTATGTTTATAACTTCAAAGCATTACTACAATATATTTATGAGAAATAATTAAATTATATGTTATTATCAAGTTCTTAAAAAGTGTGAGGAAAATATACTTTTCAACATATAATATTTTTTAAATTATGTTTTGTTTAGTATATATATAAAAAAAAAACATTAAAAAAATTATTTGAAGGTTCGTCTAAACATAAAATAAAAATAATAAAGTCTGATAGCGCTAGTTAAGTTTCATAAATAATTTTCCAGGATGTTTATTTTTATTTTCGTTTATTGAAATAACAGGTGATGTGATGTAAATTCAAGGTAAAGTTAAAAAACTAAATTACTTGCAGCTAAATAAATGTACCGATTTATTTCAGCCTTGTCAAGTGATGAATAGATGATATTTTAAACTGTACAAGTTTGTTTTGTCGCATTTACTTGAACTATATGATTTTAAAAATAAATTTTTCGGAAATCGAGATCGGATATTTTTAGTGTGTATATATGAATAAAATATTTTATTATAAAATGCTGATCTCATCGAAGGTCTTTTCCTGAAACCTGAAGGAAAGCACTTTCAACATATTTCGTTGTACGTTCACTAGGGACAGACAGCCAAAATGCCGAAATGCCAAAATGAAATGAACTACCAAGCCAAAACATCGTGTTGAATTAGTGGCCTCAGCCAGAAAATCATGACAATCATTTTCGCTGGGGAAATAAAAACACAGTAATAGCGAGATTATGCGTCCAGGAAGTCGGTCTCATGGGACGTGCTTACCGTAATACCGCATTGAAATTCAGTCTGCTTTGCTGCTGAATCCTACACGTTTGAGTTCAAGTTGGATGGCGTGGCGTGGTTTTGTAGTTGTGTTCTGAAACCAGTTTTAGTTGAGGCATTCGATGATAAAAAATACAGTAGTCAGCTCTGTAAAACTTTCATGTTAGTAGAGCAATGCTTTGGTCAACTATTTTGCATTGCAGTACTTTAACATATTATTTCTTAGACTACGTTTCTGATCAATAAAATATTTTGTGTCTAAACATATATTTTTTTGCAGCTCAAAATATTATTCATTTACGAAAGAATATCAATTGAGAAAATTTTATTTTTTTGGTCATATTTGCCAAATTTGAGATTTTATTGTTTTATTGAGTTCATTTTGATGAAAGGATTCCAAATATACCTAATAAATATGATACGGATATTTACGACTAAAGGTATTATCTATTTTATTTTCTAAAAAAAAAAAATATAGTTTAAAAATCAATAAAACTATTGAAACTCTGAAAATTATCTTGACAGTTAGCGTTTTATAGCAATATAATTTAGAGAAAATTCTAAATATACCAATAAATATGATTTGAAAAGTGATCGCTTTCAAGATATTTACAATTTAAGAAATTTTTTTTTTTTTTTTGTAAAAATAAATAAAAGTAAATAACTTAAAAATAAATATAAATAATAATTATTCTAGCGTTGCCACTCAGTTAATCTTGTCAATTTACATAAAGTTTCTAATTTTTATATAATTATTTTGACAATTAAGCGTTTTATAGAAATATTATAAAAATTAAAAAAAAAAAAAATGTAAGGGGTATACTTTGACAAAAATTTCTAAATTTGTGATTTTATAACCGTATCGGGTTCATGTTAATGATCCGATTTCAAATATACTCATAAATAAGGGTATAATAACTCATAATAAAAATATCAAAATTTGTCCAATCAATTTCTCGTGTTATTTTACATAAATATGTAATTTTTATAAAATTATCTTGAAAATTAAGCGTTTTATTGCATTTAAAATCAAAATAAAAAAAAATTTGAAACTTTTTCTAAATTTGAAATTTTGTCAGTTCGGATTCATTTTAATGAAAGGATCCCAAATATATCTATAAATATGAATTAGAAACAATTTTTTAAATATATTTTAACTATTTAATCATATTTTGCATAAAAAATTAAATAAATAAATATATTTTAATCATTACAACGCAAATCGTATAAAAAACTACATGATAATATTAATAAGAAACTATGTAAATACCTTGACATGTTCTCATATGTATATGTATGTAAGTATGTATGTACATATGCATAAGAGTATGTCACTATATCAAAATGTTAGTATTACATTAGAAACATTTATTAACGTTAAAAGATTTTAAATACTTTTCAATATATATTTTTAATAACTTATATTTATATATCTTTACTAATATTTAAATATTCAATAATATAACTAAAATATTTAAAATGACAAACAAGACTATATTTTTAATTAAAAAAAAAAATCTGTATTTGAAGTTAAGATCATTACAAAGTTTGCGTCACAATTTACAAAATAAGCTATACACGTGAATTTGAAAAGAAATACAAAAGTATTCGTTTGTATATTTATAAAGTTTTCTTGTTCACTAAGCATTTCATTACGTAAATTATGCAAATATTCATGTGATACTATTTCACGTGTTTCATCTGCTGATTTTTTTTATTGTTATTTAATATATTTCTTAGAAAATATTTTTTTCATTACTATAAGTTAAATGCATATTCATTTTTAAATTATAATTTAAAAATTAATATTAAGCTAAGTAAGTATGAATTTTTAATATAATTCCATTAATGAAATGAAATTTATTTAAAAATTTAAATAAGTATAAAAATATACTATGCCTTTTTTTTCAAATTAAATTTATTTGTTTCTGACATAATTTCTGATCTTTTGGTTGAGTTTTTTTTTATCTAAAAAATCAATTAATAATCAAAGATTTATCAAAAATATTTAACAATTTCGTGAAAGGTATTCGTTAAACTATCCTTCGTACTAATCGATTTTTCTCTACCGTAAACAAAACAAAAATTCCTGAGTAACGCATTTCAAGCATTCAATTTCGCACCTCTATTAGTTTCCACCTTTCAGGTAGAAACCTGTCCGTTTGAAAATGGTCGTTCAAACAGCAAACAATAAATCTTCTAAATGAAATTGATAATAGTAAACATTTAACTTAAAATTTGAATATTCAATAAAAGTAAATGCGATTTCTATTGTAATTTATAAGTAATAAATAGTAAAATTTTCAAAAGTTAGTCCTATTTAGTAAATCAAAAGTTTCCACACAAGAGTCAGTTATATAATCGTTATTAACATCGTATATAATTAGTAAGTTCACGATCACGATTCACGTGGTGTATAATACAGTTAATTTCCAAGCTAAAAGTTATTTCTGAATCAGCCTAATTACTCTCTTTCACTTTGTACAGCTATAATTTTCTATCTGCTTTTCCGTGTGAAATTTCAGTGGCACTTTACAAATAGAAAACAAAATGAAATTCTCGACGTCTACTACAAATGTAGAAAATATACTTATTGCTAAGTATTCATCTATTGTTTTATTGCTATGTTGCCATCACTGTCGGAGGTGTTTCTTGGAATCATATATTATGCTATGCATAAAATGTGGGCATATCCACACTGCGGCTCAAGTATTTCCTACAATACAGGAAATATAGGTAATTTTATTCTTACGAACGTTTCATGTGTTGTAAATACATTCGGAATTATTAATGTGATACTTTCGACTGACTACATTCAGTTTTGCAAGGCATCGCATTATAGAATAAATTCCTGATTATATACAATATTTTATCAGTATATATTTAAACTATTTTTATTAAAAAATTATTCTCTTTATTGTTTTATTTTATCGAATAATATTTAAAGTAATTTTTCTCATATGAATTGAGTTTTTTATTATAGCATAAAAACTTTAAATTAGGAATGAAAAATCTCGGGCAAGCGTTCTTAAAGTAACTTTAACATTCAATTTTTAATTTAATTTAATTTCTCTAAATTTGGGCTTTGCTATACTTCTTTTGATTTTACAATATTTTAAATTAATTTACCATTTTTTTGATTTCTTCAATAAACCTTTAAATAATAAAATTAAAACTTATTTCTAATTACACTTATTGAATTAGCAACGAAAAATCTCGGGCAAGCGTTCTTAATGTAACTTTGATCTTCAATTTTTAATTGAATTTAATTTAATTTCTCTAAATTTGGGCTTTTTTAAACTTTTTTTTTTATTATTTTACAATATTTTTTTTATTAATTTACCATTTCTCTGATTTCTACAATAAATCTTTAAACAATAAAATGAAAACTTATTTACAATTACCCGCATTGAATTAGGAACGAAAAATCTCGGGTAAACGTTCTTAATGTAACTTTGATCTTCAATTTTTAATTTAATTTAATAATAACAAAAAAGTTAATTAATAAAATCAAAATTTATCAGTTGAATAATTAAAAATTTCAAAATTAATCTGGTGAATAAAAAAAAATAAAAGTAACTGCACAGTTTCAATGGGCTTTAATCATTATACATAAAAAAGAATTTATTCTAATTGAGGAAAATTAATTATTTAATCTAATTTATCTAAATTTCCAAAATAATATTACCAATAATTCGCATAACTATAAAAAAAAATATCAATAAATTTATCGTAAATACAAGAGTTTTCAGTAATATTCAAATCTAAAAAATATTTGTTCAATATAAACACAAGATAATTATTATTTTTTATTAATAATTTAATATTTTACATATTATCGAAACAAACATGACATTTAAGAACAATTTTATTTTAAATTTTATTATATACTAAAACAAAAAGAAAAAGCTTAATAAAAACTCTTTTAACTATAAAAATATTTTTATTTCTGAAGTATGTTTTCTAAAGAGTTTTTCCGAAATGGTTTTACTATGTAAAGAATGTCAAGTGTAATGAAAATATTTTTCCAAATATGGCAAAACATACCATATATAATAATTCTTAATATGTAAAATATTTTTGTTTCTTGTTTTTCTTAAATAATTAATGTCTGTAAACATACGTTCAATAAATTTTGTAATGAAATTTATAGTTTTTATAACAATTAATGTTTGATTAAAATAATTTCATTTTTATTAGTAGTATATTTAAATGTCATTATTCCAATTTTCTTGAATTTTTGTTTACTTGCCAGAAGAAAGCTTTATTTTTAAACTTAAGTATACTAAACATTAATTTAATAAATGCGCAATTATTTGTATACTTTTAAATAAAATTTTTAAATAACTGTGCTAGAAAATTTTACAATTGTTACTTTGTTCTATCTATCTGGAAAATTTTTGAGATATAATAAAAATTTAGAATAAAAAATAAATTTATCAAACTGGAAAATTTTTTAATTAACATACTTATCTTATTCCTTTAATCAGTAATTTGCCTTTTATTTAAAATCAAAATAAATTTTCTTAAAATTTTAAATATACAACTGTTATTTTCTGGGTATATTTATTGTTGTACTTCATACAAGTATCAACCTGTTCACCCATTGTCAGACAACAAAATTGTTGACAAATCGTATTTAGCAGTGATCTTTTTTAAATTTTTATTTTCAAAGTTTATGAACTTTTTTAAAGTTAATTTACATTGATTAGAAATCAATTAATTATTTTTAGTTCATTTAACTGAAAAATGTTTTCAAGAGAACAGACATGCGACATTGTTTTTAATTTTATTGACTAGATACAAATTCTATTATAGATAAAATCTCTCATGTTTTTCTTTGTTGAATTAAAGTTAAATATGACTATTTATAGTATAAAATATATTTTTTAATTAAAATTCAGTATAATTATTTACGTCAAATATTTTATAAATATATGAATGTTTAAAGGGTTGTGATTGACAACAATGTGACTATTAATTAAGTTGAAGAATTTTCACAGTTTAATTAAGTTTCGATCGAAGTAATATTTACTGATGTGGATGGCAGGAAATTGTCAGTTACAGGAAATCCAGAAATACAATACTAGACAAGTAGCAACATGTACAAATATTGAAATTTTCCGTTTTAAACAATTTCTAACTTAACTATTCATAGTTTTTTTTATTTAATTCTGATTATATAATTATTTTATTTAGAAATTTACATTATTATAAAAAATTAATAAGTGAACGTAAAAATGTGTCATTAATTATAACATGCTATAATAATTAGTAGTAAAATTTTAAGTATTTTAATTAATAGCAATTGTTCTTGAAGGACTTAAATTTGTTATAATTAATATTAATAATTAAAAATTTTGTTTACAAAAGCATATGAGAATCTAGAAATGTACATGTCTTATTACTATTAAATATTTTAAATGACAATTATACAAATAATTCATTATTAAATTCTTTAAATAAAACAAACGTTTTTATAATTACTAAATTATTTATTCATATACATAGATATTTATTAAATATTTTATACAGAATTATATAATTTCAAATGTCAATAAATGTATAAACTAATATATAATAATTAAAATTAACATTATTTATTTTATGAACTTGTTCGAACAGGTTTAAAATAAAGCTGGATTATAAGAAAAGAGATAAAATATACAGCTTTTGGTTTAGGTTAGAAGAAGATAGATTAGAAAGCTGATCCGCTCAATGCGATGGATGGACACTGAATAGTAGCTAGCGCATTCAGTTTTCGGTCGTTTCATAGACTTTCTATGTTTTATCGTAGATAAAATTAAATAATTCTGTTTTTATCAGTTTATTAGGAAAGGTAAAACATTTTGTTATTGATTATTTGTTTACAATATTGCATTCAATGGAAATTATACTTATTTCAACATTATTTTATCATAATGAAGTGAAGATAATAAGTTTTTTTAAATAGTCTCTTATTACAAATTAAATAGATGTTAGTAGTATATTTGCTTAACAGATAAAGTATTTTTTTGATTAATATATAAAATTGCAGAAATAAAGAAAGAAAAATTGTAATGATGTTATTGAATTATATTTATTTGTTTTGATTTCCGTAAAAATATAACCTCGCTAATTAATACATGACGTTAAAAGTACTCCTTTATATTGGCAATAGTACGGTAGACACTTGACGAGGTCTTTAAGATAAAAGTGGCATAATATAGATAATTCCCAATGAAATGCGTGCGATGTCTATGATTCTCGGTCGTTCGCAGCAGCTGGTACGGACCGGCTCGACCGGTTGCCACCGTTACCGTTTACCGCGTCGCTTCTACTAGCTCCAGTAAGCGCTTAGTCAGTTGATCGCCGAAACTCGTTGCGTTCGCGCGAGTTGGCGTGAACCCGTCTACCTAGTGAAATAAAAAAGTGCATATGTTTAGTTTTTTTCATTACAAACGGAGACTAATATTATCACGACGCGTCATGGGGTATATACGAAGCCTAGAATACTGCGCCTACTCGATACAGAAATAGTTTTACCAAAAATATTCATAATATTAGTACCGGTGTAATTCGGACACTCTCAAGTGACAACTTCACATTTACAAATAACAATCAATTAGTTTTTTTGTTTGTTTAAATTAAATTAAACCGTGACTATTATTATTATTATAACTACCAAAGTGTTTTTTGTTCAAGTGTTGGTGAACTTATTCTATTACAGATTAATTAAAGTGGATTAAATTGTAGTTATGACGTTTGCTCCAAAAAATAAGAATAGTAAAACTACTACACATAGTTTAAAACCATCTGGAATGAAGCAAGCATGGTATGTTAAAATGTACGTGTGATGGTTTGCAATTTTTATACTTCTAAATACTTCTTGCTTCCTAAATTTTTATTTTGCTTTTCTTCAATTTTTATTTTTTTTAATTCACTAAATGTTAATATTAAATACGTAATTTCTTGTTTTATGGTTTTACATAATATCTAAATTTTTTAAGTCTATATACCTATAACTGTTTGATTCATTTATTCAAGGTATACAAGTTGTCAGCTGCTAGCGAAAGGCGCTACACTGTCAAAAAATACTTAACTCTTTAGTAATCAGTAATCTATTGTTAGATCACTATTTACATTGGACATTTACTAAGGTATTTTATTAAAATATTTTATCAAATTAATACTAAACAATAAAACATTAAAACAACTAATAAAAATCAAC
This sequence comes from Pogonus chalceus, assembly GCA_002278615.1. Classification (NCBI taxonomy): domain Eukaryota; kingdom Metazoa; phylum Arthropoda; class Insecta; order Coleoptera; family Carabidae; genus Pogonus; species Pogonus chalceus. Next base: position 313,993 of record NEEE01003200.1, read on the forward strand.
GAATATAAAATAAACACTATTATATTACAACTAACATAACAGTAAATATATCAAATTAACAATAACAGATAAAGAAAGTCTCCGAACACAAAGTAAATAATCTTTAAATATTAATGAATCATTTATAAATAAGCTTTTGTTTTCTTGATTTTATAAATAACGTCATTATTTTTTAATTAAAAATATTCTACACGCAATTTTCTAACTTCATTGTTTCCTACATTTTCTTTTCATATGAAAAATCATGTCCGGGGAGAATTATAATGAGAAAAGTTATAGTAATTATTTTGGTTCATGTAGCTATAATGCAGGTTGCGGTATTATTTTATTACTTATAGAGTAGGATTGAATTTTAACAAAAATGTTATATAAACAATTATTGTTATTTTTATATAATTGGAATTAAATATTTATTTTTCTACGTTACATAATTATATGATTAAGTCATCATTTGCGGTTAAATTGTTATAATATTCATATTAATTTATTTATACAAATTCTATATTGTTTAGAAAGCATAAAATTTATTTATAAGAATTTCCAAATATATATTTTATTTACCGGAAAATAAAATATATATTTAACGTAGGTGAAAATGAGTCACAAAAATCGACTTGACAAAAAATTTAAAAAATAGTTTTATTCCAATATGCGTGACGCAATTATGCGTTTCTAGACATTTTACAAAAATAAATACATATTCATTTTGATATTATCGAGTTCAAAGTACTTGTATTCATTCGAAAATTAAAAATAAATTTTCTAACTAACTTAATATTAAATATTAAGATTATCGGGCTTCGCTTTCAATACAAACTTTTAATTATTCTAAATTAACTTAAAGGCAAATTAATTTTTTTTTCTAAAATGTATTTCCACACTAAATTAGAATAATAATATGGATTCTCTTGTAGTTAAAGGACATTAAATGCTTTTAAATTCATAATTTTGGAAAATAACACGTACAGCCTTTTTAAAGTATATTTTCTACTCACCGTGAAGTTAAAATATGATATCAAAATTAATTTTTTCGACATCTTTTTTAAGTTGTATAAATTAATGTCTTGTGGCTATTAAATTTATTTGAATATATTTGTAAATAATTCTTCGTTGTCTAGCTATAATATCAATGTCGCACTTAAAAAAGGCTTTAAATATTTTTTCCCGAAAATGAATCCCCTAATAGATCCATTTTTAATGAAGATCAATTTTTTGTTCCAAAATTTTCCTAAACCCTAATTTTCATCGAAATCGTTAGAGCCGTTTTAGAGAAAACTAGTACATATAAATATACAAGAACTGTAGTCATTTAAAATGGAATTAAATATTAAAAATTTTATTCTTTTCTTAAGTAAATTTACTTAAGTAAGCATTTTTATTTGCTTAAATAACTTAAATTGTTCTTTGTATGCCACTTTATTTACTTTTTCAAATATACTTTTATAATGTTTATTAAAAGTTCATTCACTTTATTATAATCTAATTGTGTCAATTGAATATGTCAGTTAGTATGTATTTTGATTTATAGGTTACTTTATAATTTGAATTAATGATATAAAAATCATTATTAACTTTATTGATTTTTTTTTTAATTATACATAAAACTGTTAAAATATTTCTGGAAAAACATTATATATTATTACCTATTACATAAATTAAAATTAATAATTTATTATATAGGCAATAATATACCTAATTGATTTTATTGACTACAAAAGTCATCATTTAAAGTACTCATAATAAATTTACATAATTACTAAAAATAATGCATCGTAAACGACTAATTTAAAAAAAATAATTTCTACCCATATTTTTCTTTTCCATACTAAGTCAAACAATTTAGAAAGTTAACGAAAGCTAAGAACCAGACCGCGGACAGCTGTGTCATATTACTGAAAGACGAAAAAGACAATAATATAAACAAATTAAAAATTAAAACATACTTGAGTTGAATATAAATATTTAATATACAAGGTGTCCCAAAAGGGTCGGGGTCGTGGTATTTCCGAAGTTTGGAAACCTCGAACATTTCAATCGCAAAATTTAATTGTTGAAGATGGTCTGTTGGTTTTAATTCTTGCACAAACTGAATTTTTTAAGGTTTAAGATGCAAATCCTTCCTTATAATTTTTTGTAAAGACAGTTTTCGAACGTTTAATTCTCGGCTCTTTTAGGACGCTCTGTATAAATAAATATAACTAAAAAATTCGTGAAATATTAATTAAATTACTGAAGCATCTATTAGTTATAATTAACTTATTTTCATGGCTTAATTATTTAATTAAGAAATCGTTGTATTTATTTATTTATTTTAATGAAAACTGTGTCATTCCATTGTTCATAGACATTCGAACTTTAAAACTATTTTATTTTATAACATAATACCGAGAATTATAGAATAATATTATTGTTTAAGATTTTGAAACAAAGGGAACAAAATATGTAAATATATTCGTAATATATCATTACGCGAAATAATCAAATAATAATTTATAGTTTCCTTTAATTTATGAATCATTTTTCACGTATGATTTTGTTATTTCTTGTAATATCTGGTTATATACATACGTAAGTGAAACTACAAAATTCACGTGTTTGTTGTCCTTGAAAATGCGATATAATTACATACTCGTTATTATATTTGTTTTTATTTCTTTGTGTTAGTAATTGCTTGAGATGTGAAGCTGATTTTAAAAAGTTTTTTCAAGAAAATTATTTTAAAACAAGTAAAGAATTTTCAGTTAAATATACATACATAGATATGTACTTTCTATTTTTTGTTTCAGTTTTTATTAAATAACTTGTTTTGCTATTTTGTTTGTTCATCACAATTTTTTTGTGTAACCAGTTTTCTTTCATAAATTTTTAACTTTTTATAAGTTCAATGTTTTATTATTCATTTATTTATTTGTTCAAGTTTTTATAAATTAAAATCATGTTTTGAAAATTTACATCTTTTAACCAATATATTTTGTTTATCTTGTTTAAAATGTTTTATTTGGAACATTTACAAATGACGCGTTTAAAATACTAAAAATATTTTAATAAGTTTATATTCATTTATTATCAATGACTTTTGACTTGTGTGTCTATTATTATCATTAAATTTTACCTTTTATTATATCTAGAAATAATTTTATTTTATTTTAAAGTATTATTTCATGTGAAACATAGAAACAATGGAATATAAATTTTGTTTTACATACAACCATTGCATCTGACATTTCAATTTTTTTGCTATTATATTTACATGATATGTGGTTAATATGTGACAGTTACAACGTATGTAATCAAAAATATTGTTTGTGATAATGTTTATTTTTTTTGTACGTCGCATTTTTATTAAAATATTAGCCATTATCATAGAAATGAATAATAGAAATATTTGAATATATGAAAGTTATTATTTCACGAAATTTCAACAGTAATATCTTATCTTTTTATTTAAAAGTTTAGGATACAGAAGGATTACTGGCACCATGTTTTTTTAATTGGCAACAATGATCGCTAAATTTGTTGTATTAAAATGAGTCTAAATTTATTTTTGTAATTGGCAACAATGATAAGAAAATACAAAGCAAACTGAATTATTATTAATTATCAAACACGTATTTTAACAAATTGTGTTCTAATTATTATAACAAATAAATACATTTGTTTATTTAACGTCACTTAAAATAATATTATATAATAATTCGCATAATTATTTTTATTACTTATCTAAACAGTGTTTTATTTACGTAAAATACAATTATAATAGCACTAATATTATTCTATTTGTCGTTTAATTTATAAATGTGTTGTTATGGTGTATTAAGACTTTTGCACGCATATAAAATAAGGGCAATTTTCCTATTATACCTAACCAGTATTAAATTATCCTGTATCTTGTCCTATATGTGACCGACATTCGCTCTAAAAATAGAACTCATTACACTAGGATTAAGGTTGGGCATTGCCACTAGAATTAATTATATATCTGAAGATCTGAAACTTGCCAATAAACTTTCATTTACATGATGATGCCTCGCATTATTCACTTCTCTCTACATAATTTATTTCTGTAATAAATCAATATAAACTTTTATTCTTTATCACAACAGGAAATACATTTTATTCTGGAATAAAATCACAATATCTAAGGATTACAAGAGCTTGAATTTTTCTAAAAATACAATACTTGTTTATTCTATATTTATGTTTAACATTTTTAAATTCTTTACTGTATAAAAATACTTTATAGCTATAACGTATTCTTTTGATTGAGTAATGAAATATTTAAAATTAAAATGAAAAAATTGTGTGCAAATATAGGAAGTATTAATTTAATTACACATCCGATTTATTAAACAAACCTTGAAAGTTGTTAAAATATTTTAATTAAATTTTATTCTTCCGTATTATAATATTTTTAAGGAAAATCAAACATTAATTTTTGTGAAACTTTTTAAAAACTGAATAATTATTTCAAATGTAAACGCAAACTTAAAGGCTTTATTTACGCGGTCCGAAATATATTTCCCTAGAAGTTTTAATAACGCGAAGCGAAAATGATGGTACCCCTCCAATAACGCGATTTTCATTTACATTCTAAGAATCTTAACTGGCTTCAAAATATGATTCCTTATTTTTTTCCAATATTTCTTCTGATTTACTATATTGATAATAAATAAAATAAACTTTGGAAATAATTTTTCGCGTAAATCGAGGGTTGGTTGTATATAATTAATCAAAAAACAAAATTTTTATTACTTCTTCGGCATCACTTTTGATGCCAGGGACAACTTTGTATACTAAGGCCCATGTTTAAATAAACAAGAATTTAATTTCTGTTTTAAAAGGACGTTGTGGGGCCATGAAATTCTGGAGCCTGGGCCAAATAGTCCATTTAGCCTTATTTCCAAATTATGTGACCTTTGTCACCAGATTATAAATATTTTGTTGATTAAAAGTTTTTTATATTATATACACGGAGAAAATTTAAAGGTAAATACAACCATAAGAGTATTGCAAAAATTCTCCAATCGTCTTTAAAGAGTTATTACTATTTTTATTATTACATCTGTTATCGTAATTATGAAACTCATCACCTATATAATAAATTTTGTCATCTAAAAATAATATCAGTTCCGATGGTAATGATGCCATCATTGATTGTAGGATTCATTACTAATGGAACTGATAAATGATAAAATTTATTATACAGGTGGTGAGTTTTATAATTGCGATAATAGATTGTATAAAAAAAATAGTAATCACTCATCAAAGAAGATTACCGAATTTTTGCAATACTATGATGGTTGTATGTACCATATAATTTTCTCCGTGTACCTATATATTAATTATGCTAAAATTACCCGAAAGTGTTGCTTTGTCATACACAAAAACACATAAATTTAGTTTTAATTGTAGCGTCATTTTGGGATATAAATAACGTATATACTCATGAGATTCCTAAAATTGAATTAAAAATCTAATAGAGGGTGCTTTTTCTGTAGATAAGTATATACCATGAAAATTATAGATATAATGAAAAAAAAAAATTGTAATTTTTAGAACTTAGTGATTGGAACAGAAGCAAAACAGACAATACCATTTGTGAATGACTAACAAAGAAATTCTTAGTTTGCCATGGTTGAAGTTAATTTAGCCAGCATTATAAAGAAGAAATTCAAAGCCTAAAAAAAGTTTTCTAATTGAAGGAAGACAGGAAAATGAAAATGTTTACCCATAGGCTTGGAACTTGTGCTGTTTAGTTGAAATTTAATTAAAAACAATGTAGAATTCAGCATTAATTACAATATAGTTTGAATGGGTTGTGGAAAACATGAAGTTGTTGCTTGTTAAATGAGTTGAATAACCTCTCATTGCTCTCTTGCAGCGTTAGAATATTTCATTGAAACAGTGAATGTCTACTGGGCGTTGAAATGAAAGAACCAGCAAATGTGTCTACTGAGAAAAAAACTTTGCAGCTATATTTGTCCATGTCCTGAAAGTCATTCACATTAGGATATATTGCGTTTTATTTCTATGTAAACTTTTCTACGTGACTATAAATTTATAACTTACTTCAATTTATGTTTACTGTCATGGAAATTTATAATTAATATGCTGTTATTACTTCATTTATTCAATTTAAATATTTATCAGCATCAATCAATTTTATTTTTAAATTAGTTATTAGTATGATAATTTTGTCAGGTATTTATTAAGTCGTAAATAGGCATATCCGGACTTTGTCATTTCCTTCGCGTCCAAATTTGGTTTTAATAAATTAATTTGCAATTCTTAAAAAATTATTTACATTATTTTATTTTGAATGAAACTCTGTTTAAGATTTCTATTTATATCAACTGACATGAAATTTTTTGTACAATAAAATGCACTTTGCATAACATGATAATTATGTTTTATTATAAACATTAGTACTTTTGCAATTATTTATTACACAAAAGATAAAATAAACATCGTATCTATTTCGATATAATATTATACAGAATATTTTATTGAAGTGTAAATAAATTTTATCGACGTATTTTTGGTTATTGTTTTTATATGGGGATGTATCCCTCAATTTACGCGAAATATCTGTTTCACGTAGATTTGATTTACGCGAATGAAAGAAAAAAATGTATATTTAAGGAAACTGCCTTGCAGGAGGACTTTTACCATGCCCGCTTCGCGTTGTATAGTTATCGCCACGAAACAATGTAATTGTGTAATAACAGTACGTTTGCATGGTTCCATTCCGCAATCTAATCGTTGAGAAGTATATCAACTAAGCATGAAGAAGATGACAAAGATAATAGCGTATATCGAAGTAAAATGAAATATCTGCTTATTATTATGTAATAACATTGATTCGTGGCGACGACTAGAAGAGTACCAGGTATCAAGATGGTAAACTGTATACACTTGCCACCTTTAAAATATTTAGTAAAATATATATTTTTTGTTTTATAAATTGCCGCGTAAATTAAAGAATATAATGGGTGCTGCAGTTTCGCAGTGCCTATACACTAGCCGCCTGTGAATTTTTTTATTTATTTTTGTTTTTATTTTATGGTAATTATATATTTTTTTGTAATATTTTCAAGGTTTTCTTTTTTAATGAATAGATAATTCTTATTTATTTAAAACAAATAAAGAAGTAAATAAATAGTTATTTATCGCTAGTATGGGTCAAAGAATGTGGCTACATCCTAAAAATACTCCAGATAAAATAGGTTTAAGCTATCTCATATATTTCTAAGAATTTATATCATGCAGCCGGTTTTTTTTAAATTTTCTATAAATAAAATCAGTTATTATAATTTAAATACGTAATAATTTTATGAAGTTCAAACTCAAATGATAATGAAATAGGTTTTAAAATTTAGTATTATTTGTGAATTTACATCGTAATTCTATAATTAATATATGTTTAGTGTACAAGCATAAGTAATGGTCATTTGAATAGGGAATAATATCATTCGTCAGTAGACTCACGCCAATCCCGGAGGTCACGTCGTAAACATATACGAGTATCACGTTTAAACAAGATATCCCCTTATGACCAAAACACATTGTCATTGTCTTCTGTCTTGTGCACACATATGCTATTAAATTATCCATTGAGCATATCTAATGAAGCTGGTACTACATGATAACACTGAAGTTTGCATTTTGGTAATTATATCAAAATTAAACACAATGTGTAAAACAAAGATTGCCAACATGGCTTTTTAGCTCCAGTTAAAATTAAAACACATTACACCGTTATCTGTTGAAATTTGAGGTCATTGATGCTATCTCACATTATTTGTGCAATTATCGTTGGAGTAGTTTTAGCCTAATGTCAGTTAACTGTATTTTGGAATAGAGATCAGGGCCTATGTAATTAAAACTAATTGAAGGATTCCCTCTTGTTGTTTTTAATTTTCAAACCTATTTATTTATGTATACGCACTTTCACAAATCAATTATTTCTTATTAATATATTAACACATTCTTTATAACTCATTATCAAATAACAACGAAGCGAACGCAATCAGGACTTTGATAATAATTTAATGAAATTGTTTACGAGAAAGTTGCATAATTATTATTTAAATATAGAAATTAAATGCAACTAGTTTATTAATGTAAAGTGTTAACTATACATTCCAGAATATTCATTCACATTTTAAAACATATAATCGATAAACTATATGTATATAAAATATATTTACAATCGAGGAAAATATTGTATATAAAGAATTAAATACTTAAAGTGATTATAAATAATGGTAGTATCTTGTTTTATTGGGGACGTATTACCATAGATAAAGACAAAATGTCATTTAAAGTAAACTAATGCTGTGTTTGATAAAATAAGAGATTAACCAAACAAATTATTCCAAATATTTTGAATTGTATATAGTTAAGAAATATCCTTCCTAATGGAAAATATTTAAATAAGACTTTCAAATATGTATTAAATACTGGTCACATACAGAAATCGGTTTCTGAATATGAATTTTTTTGCCAATTCAAGGATATTTTATTTAAATAGAGGTTATATAAAATTTCCGCAAATGTACAATAATTTTTATTCATAAATGGAAATAAATAAATATTTAATATTTAAACTAACTTGAACTTTTGCTGATAACTGATAATAAAATTCATGTTTCCATAGAACATATCATATTAACGACATGTATGAGTTTCACTTTGAAGAACTGTATATATACTCAAAATAATAAAAAAAAATATCATTAAAACGCTGAATATAGTTTTTAATTAATAAGTTTAAAAATAATAAATACATGAATAGTTACAGCAATTAGCAGAATTTATATTTCATTTACAAAAATGCATTAAGTGGTTTATAATTATGAAGCTCATTAAATTCAAGTTTTTCATTTTACGCTGAATAATTATATGAACGTTGGTTTTTTCAGCAATTTAATTTTTACCATATGTACGAAATTATAAGACCAAGTGATAAACTTATATTAATTTCATTTTTATAACCACAAAATATTTATTTTTTTAATCTTGAATCTTTATTATTAGATGCTAAAAAAACAGGGAATTCACCATTTCTTATGCAATGTATTAATTTAATTATTAACAGAAAAAAATATAATGACTTAATTAATCAATTAAAAAAATACATCCTTGTTATAATTAATGTTTCACAAATTTTATTTAATACCATTTGTTTTATTGAAATATTTTATTTGAAATGTTTCATCGCGAACCGACAACTATTTCCATAGAATTTTAAAATAAAATTTGTTTATGTTCCAAGTTTAATATTTGTTTATAAAATATATATTAATAATATAATATTTTTTATGAATACAATTTTGAACTGATCTGTAAATTAAAAAATATTTTTTTATATTAATATTGATCATAGAAGCAATCTATTTTATAGTAAACAATTTAATTTAAAATTACTATCAATTAATCTTTTCCCATGCAGCTTATTATTAATACAAGCATTGATAAGATTTAAAAGTTTTATTACATTGTAGAAAATGTATTATTTTAAAATCTTTTTTCATGTCAAAGCATTATTAATTACACTGCTCGTGAGAAGTGTCAGAAATAACTTGAAACACATTTGCCAAACTTCAACCCTACGTAGAGTGTTTGTAGTAATTTGAAGGTGACTTGAAGTAGTAATAAGACTTACCTACTTGTATTTACATGTCAGCGATGTTCACTATGATTTACTTACTTTGTTAACTAAGTGATGTTAACCATTAACCTATATTTATAACAATACATAGTAAGCATTTAATATTAAAGAATATATTTTTTTCTAATTTGAATATTACGTTTTGCTTTGATATAAACTCTAAATAAATATCTTTTTAAATAAACGGTTTATGACACTACTACAAAGTGAAGATTAAATCAAATATCAATATTTGCTTGTAAAGTGGTTGTTTTTATAGACCACAAATATGTAAACAAAAATCAATCGCTCTAAATCACATATGATATAAATAGAAAATTGCTTTATTTTTACATTTTATAGTGTTTTTTTAATTTTCTAAACAAACATAATAATTTTGGAAGTGCCAATATTATAGTAAACAATATTGTTACTTTGAAACGTTTCAAATTTCAAACGTCCGAGATTTTGAGATGTCGAATATCCTTTGTAAATATACACAAAAGCCAGCAATGCATATCTTAAGAATATTTAGGGATTATAGAAAATTTGATGCGTATAATATTCATATATAAATATAAACAATTTTTTATTAGTTGTTATAAAATGAACATTTTTAATATAATTGATAGTAATGTATTGTTACATAACATTTACAAGGAAAATAAATGTGGAATTTGATGTTGGCATGTTTATCTATCCTGACTTTGGCTTATGGTTGTGTCTGTTTGTGTTTTAGGCCGAGTGAGGTGCCGGTGGAGGCAGCGGCGCCGACGACGGCTCATGGTTGCGGCACGACGGTGGGCGCTGCGAACAAACTCCAGTGTCCCGCCCCAATTTCCCGGCTTCGGGTAGAGAAAATCGAAGGCGGTCTGATGGTTGCGGGGGTTGTTGTGGCCGCCAACTGTCAAATTGTGTTGCCCATATTTGGATTTTTGTTCCTTTTAGTTGGATGTGTTCTTACTGGTAAGATTTTACGTTGACATAAACGTAATCCCGAATTAATTTTATTCGGAAACTTTTCCACTGATCCTTGTTTCATTTTAAATTCATGAAACTATAAATAAATAATTTTTTTTTTTTTTCATTCTATTTTAAAATAAATATATTATTAAATTACTTATTTACAGTTTGAGCTTTATAAAATCAAATTATTAAACTTAAACTTAAAATAATTAAATTAAACTGAGTTTTTCTTTTATTTCTTTCATGTACTACGTTTTATTTTTAGAATTTATTTACAAGATAATGTAATTGGCTTAAAAATAAATTAGATTTAAATGATTTTAAAACGTATGAACTAAGGTTTTTTGAAAATACATATATACAGTGCACACACTTTGTGGCTTAGCAAATAAAGTTTTTCATGTAAATTACTTAGATTCCTCATGAAATTTGCATATAGATAGCCGTTATTTGCACGGTCTAGTCCCAGCTGCCTGGATCAATATATTGAAGTTTGTTATTAATTGCTTGCAATTTTATTTAAACATATAAACCGTTACAATTAACTTAAAAGATTTTTACAATCATTGAACTTTTACGAGAATAATGCAAAACAAGGTCATTGCCTTATATGTGCACAGGTATAAACATGCTTCTATTGTAGGTAACAATCGTCGCAATAATATCTGGTGCCAATTTTATACATTTCCAAATTATTATACACGTGCAAGTATTTAGTTTCTACAATTTATTATCACATTTATTCTATTTGATTTATTACAAAATATTTTCATTTTAAAATTCAATTTTGTTTGTTCAACCAGGCATAACTGAACATTACAACATTGTAAATTATGGACTGGTTAATTTATGCAATAAAATTTAAATTTAATATAAAATATACGAGAAATTAGGGCATGTTACTTTGCACATTTTATGCAACATGCGGCATGAAACTGTTATGTTATTACTTGTTATAACTTGCGCAGATATTTGCAATATTTTATATAAATTTAATTTATTACTCAAAATTATTGATTATTAACCTATATTATCATCTATAATCATATATAAAATATAGTACAACCAGGTGTAGTTTCGTGCATAAAGCACTGCGGAATTGCAGCACCCCCATTCTTCACTTTTTAATTCAATACAACTATTTAGATTTTTTTCTAAAAATTAAACTTGAATGGGATAAACTCTTACTCAATAACCTTTTAAAGTGTACCAAAAGAAATTTGATGCCTGTAATTTTGATTACAAATAAATATATAACTGTTGTACCGTGCAGCTTTTGTGGTGGTTTCTATAGCTTCGATATTTTATTTGCTTTGACCTTTCACGTTTTATTTAGTTTTCTTTGGTTAAATAATATTAATCTTCCGTCTTTAGGATTGGGGATTTATTTAACCTACAAAAAAAAGCGTACATAATTTTTATGGAGTTAAGTATCTATTTATAGCTTTATATTTTGGAATGATCTTTCTTTGTATATTTATTTACGTGTGGTTTAAAGAAATTTCGTAACATGAAATTTAAAAAAATACGTTTCTTTGCGTCATTGATTTGATTTATAAATATTTTTAACGTGAAATGATTTCATTTTAATATATAATAATAATTAACTGTATATTCATATTTTCTATCATATATTTAAATTATTATTTCTAAAAAGTTTAAACAAATATCTTAAATCTTTCATTATCTTACATTCTTAATTTAGAATTACAAACAATAAGACATAATTTATTTATAATGATATAAATTTATAAATTAAATAGTTTTTTTCTTAAATAAACCTTGTTTTGCACAAAAAGTACTTTTTCCAAGGTTATAATGTCATTTAAATGTTTAAAAAAATCATCTTATCATATCGTCTTTTAATAATAAATATTAAATGTTACGTATTCGCTGTATAATTTGTAAGTAATTACCCGTGACCTGAATGAATTTCGCGTTTTACTTTTTATTGAAAAAAATCAATTTTTGTTTGTTTAAAATTTGTAGATTATTTGCTCATTCTTTTATTTGCTATATAGGTTATGTTCACATAAAAAGTTGAACTAAAGCGCAAGCTTATTGTAATTAAATTGCACGTAATGTTAATTATAAAACACGCAATATGTGAATTTTATTTTAAAATTATGTTTGCAGTGCATTGCAAATCTCATTATTTATATTATTATAATAATTATTATGAGTTTTCTCATAATAAAATATATACTCTTCTTAATTAGATTGTTTAATTCAAACATATTCTTTGTTTGCTTCATTTTTTTATTTTATTAATTTATATTTCAAGTTTAAATACTGGTACTTACTTTAATTAAAATTATTAATTTTTAAACTGAAATATTAAGAAAGCTTTCTGAATCCATTAAATATATGTGGACCACTATCTTAATACGCTGTTAATATTATAAACTATATAACATATTTCGTAAAAAAGCAACTTTTATAGAAAATGTATGATATAAGCTGTCTTCATGTCTATGTCGATATTTCTAAGTTCTGAGAGTTTTTTTAGTTTTTTTGTTTGTACATTTTTTAAATTCCGGTTAACAAAAATATGAAACTATTTTTATGAAAAAAAATTGGGCACTAGACTTGAAAAAAATTTCAAAATTTTGAATTTACAAGTCAATCAAATTCATAATTTAGCGAACGAGATTTATTTTAAAAATTTATGGCCTATCATGGGTGCAGTTTTATAATTGGTTCAAAATTATCTTCATTTTTTGACATAAAACAGAATTTTTACGGCAGAAAATAGATTTTAAATTAAATTTTCTTTGCTTATCCAATTGTCTTCAATGTATAAAAACTAAGATTAATAACTGATCATAAATTGATTTACAAAATTTGAAAAAAAAAATTGTATTTTAAATATTTAATATAATTTTACGGTTTAAGTGTGCCCTGAAGAACACAGATTTAGAATTACTGACCTAAAGGAAGGAAAAAAATAAAGATAATATTTTGCTCATATATTATACAACTTTTATTAATTATATACAATATAAATATTTATATTTTAGAAATTTGGAATTTTAATTTAAATATTTATAAAAGAATTTAATATTCATTTTTTTAAAGTTAATATAAATATTTTTAACGCCATTCTGCGATCATTGTTGTAGAATAATAAAACTAATAAAAATAAAAATTATTACTTGTAATAATAATAATAAGAATATTGCAAAGCACTTTATTAAATTAGAAAATATGTTATCACTCTATAATAATTATTGAATTGTTTTCTATGTACACAAACCGATTATTATTTTAGATAAAACATTATCAATAAAAAAAAACTAATAACTTTAATAGCAATAATTATTCAGGGAATCGTTCTTTAATTAATATATTTTATTACAAACAAAATTTTATTTATAATAAATGAAATATAAAAAAAAAAACAAATTAATTTGTAATTTATAAAATACATGAGAATTTTTTATTCGCGTCCAGATGTTTAAATATTTTAGAGAAAGTATTTATACTTATGCTTTCTTATCATGTTTTCAATTTCTAATTACATCTGTGACTATCAATTTTGATAGAGTTTTCATATAAAAGAAATTTTACTATTTTTTCTCATAGAAACCTTTCTTTAAAATTATTTTAATGATGTTGAAACTGCTTTATAATTAAAATCAATATATATGTCGGTCGTATTGCGTTATAAATGCACATGCATTTTGATATAAAATTTATTTATATTTATGCGAGCTTGATTACTTAATATAATTAACGGTCTCTGCTTATGTTTTATATAAATAATAGATTTTATAATTATTTTCTTTTTCCATTATTTTTATTAATACTGCTGATATACATAGAGTTATTTGCTTAATATAGGTTTTTTCCATTAGTTTTTAAACAGTTAAAATAATAAATTCAATTCTGAAATATTTACAAAATATAATAATTCATTTATATTAACAAAAGCAATATATCATATTGTTGAATTAACAGCTAATCTATATAACAACTTAAATACATTTTTGTTGAATATATAATGCAGGAAGATTTTCTTCGTGACCCACCTTTTCTGCTCAAACAAGCGATAAAATAAATCATACTCAATTTCTGTGGACTTATCGCCTGTCCAACTTAAATAGCTGGATATTAAAACAAGTAAAACTCATTGCTTCACTTTACTTCGCTTTTCCAAGTGGGGTGAACCATTGTGCTTCTGAAGTTTGGCTATGTTTGCATTGTTAGATTTAACCTCTTAGGAATTTAGAATTAAATCGTACTTTTTATTTCTCTTTTATATTTTATTTTGGATGGAATTTTTTAAATGCAAAACAATTAATGGAATTTTTATCTTTATTTTATTTGGCTTCATTAGTGAACAAAGTTAAGTACAACTTCATTTTTTTAAATTTTATTAGCTTAATAAAAATAATTAATTTTTTTATTTTATTTTAATTAATGCTTTCGTTAACACGAAACAATAAATAGTAAATAAACATGTTTTTTATATAAATATAAAATGATAATCAGATGAAACAGAATAGGTTTTATGTGAAACTCTCTGACCAAAGAGACCAATATAGCTAAGTAAGAAAATCGAAAAATGTCTTAAAACCAGGTTAAGAAACTAAAACATTATAAAACGGTTTTTATTTTACTTATTTTCCAGTTGCTCTAAGTTAAGAAGCTAGAGAGATAAATATAAACATATGAGAAAGTTTAAAGATGACAAACTTAGGTTTTATAACTAAATTAATTTACTTACTTTTCATATAAAGAAATCATTATAATGTAAGTAAGCAAGGAAAACATAAGATGACTTAAAATCAAGCTTAAATTCTGAGATAAAAGTTTACTGTATAAGTAATCAAAATAAACAGGCTACAAGGATAAATATAAATAAGTAAGAACCTTTAAAGATGACTCAGACTGAAATAATAACGATTTTTTAACGTACTTTCCAAGTTCTGAAAATAGAGATAATAGTATAATATAACTAAGCAAGAAAATCGTTAGATGACTTAGAATCTGGCTTAAATCCTAAGATGAAGCCAAAAAGCTAATATATCTAGATAAAATATTCGGAAGGTGACTAAAATAAAATTTAAAAATTGAAATCAAAATAGTTATTTGTGTATTAAGAGCGCAAAGTGGGACATTGTCGATTGAGAGATTTCTCAAAATCGACAATGTCCATTTGCGCTCGAAATACACACACAAATTTTTTCTACAGTCGCCACAAACAATTATATGTCAGATTAACTTGTGAAGGTAATAAATGTGTAGGTAATGACAGTGGTATTAATTTTTGATTAAACATTCCCATTAAGAATGTAAACAAGTAACATTTTATAAAAATTTGGACAGCGAGCGTTTTTTCTACTAGTACTATTTGGCGCTCTAGAGCGGCAAAGTACCATTTTGCTCACACAAAACAGGACGCAAAACGCCTACTTTGTATAGCGACTATAGAAAAAATATATTTTTACACATTTAAACACACGAGGGTGCTTCGAAAAGTTGAAAATTATATCAAAAAATTAATGCCCCGAATATTTCAAGCCATCATTGTAACTGCAATTTTTTTTTTTAAATTTAATTAAATTAATTTTGAAATTTCATCATACAAAATAATTATTTTGAAACGAGTTCATTTATTTTACGTGGAAATAAACTCTAAATAATAGAAAATGTATTATCTGTATTCAAAAAAATATGATTAGAATCTATAATATAATAAAAATTATATACTACAGTTAAATTTTTTCCGGTTATTAAAATAGCGCTATATATTATACGTATAGAAAAAATAACATGGTTCATAAAATTCAATAGTACTCACATGACATGATACAATATATAACAGTAAAATCACAACAAAGGATAGCAATTTACCTTTACGAATTTGATGATATATAAAAATGTGCTGTAAAATGTAATAATCCCGAGTGTGAGCTGCGTGCTTCGTTAACAAAATTTCTTACATCGTTTGTTAAAAGTATTTGATAGAAAGCTTTTCTTACTTGTCGATTTTCTTTCACTCGCTAACTCTATGCTATAGCTTACAACTTACCCTTTACGTTTTGCCTCTTGCCAAAAGTCGTTCGGATTGCGATCGCGCAAAGCTTCTCCAAAGTGTAGTTGCTCGTTTGACCTTGACTCTGCAGTATAAAAATCTACGACTTTACGGTAAGATTTTTATCGCATGTTTTGTTTTGATTGATAATACTTTCAAAATGTCGGAATATACAAATTTTAATGATATTCATATTAATAGACTTGTATCATGTTTTTTGTTTTTGTTTATATTATTTCTTATTGCATAATTTTAATTAGTCATTAAGAAAATATATGTTTTCCTGTCTTTTATTACAGATTCTCAAATTACTTTGTTTTATTTGATCTTGATATTCATGTTTACATTACGTAAATAACAAATTATTTTCTGTATTATCTTAAATTACAAAAAAAAATCGATACATTTCAGAATGCAAATATTTTAATAATACCTGTGAGTATCATATAATTGTTATTTAGCGTCATGTATCCTGCAGTAATAAAATAATCAATTATCTAAATGAAAAAAAATATATGTCCATTTCGTGTTTATAGAATGATGTACCACAGAATAAAAATAAATAGCAGCATAGCTGATAAATTGCTAAACAGCTTTAAATGTATTATATCGTTGCTGGAAACAAATTTATTATTCAAATGAAGTAAGTTTTCCTCGTAAAACCTGAGTTTTATAGTCATGACCCTTTTTCGATTGTACTGCAAATGAGTAAATGCTCGTAGATAATGCAACGGAAAGTCATAAGATGAAAATAAAAATTTCAAGAAATCGGTGCAAATCTAATAAATTTGTTTTGTTTGCAGCTGCTTCATATCGCGGTCCTGGCGAAGATGAACCACCAGACACGTACGCGGCACGAATTGCATTCACAGGCAATTCGCGTGTTCTGGGTCCTGCATGCATCGTTGTTGGTTTCATCATGCTTGTCATGGGCATCGTGCTCTGTTTGTTGACGAGGAGGGCACGACGTCGAGAACAAAGAATCGGATTTCATTGTCCGTTGCATGGGGATTTTTATCCTCTGAGTCCTATCACCAGTACAAGGACATTAGGTAAATATTTATATTTATTTTTCTTTATTAAATATCACACTAGGAATAATATTATGTATATTCTACGAGTATAATCATGTATATTAGAAACAAATGCACCATTTATTTGAAGTGTAGGTATACTAGAAACCTATGTGGGGTTTCATGACTCAATGATTTCTAAGAATATAAAAATACCTGTTTGCAAAATATGACTTAAATAATAAACTTACTACCTGTCATGTTATAACTTGCAAAAACTTCTTTTGGAAAGGGTATGGTATTTACATTTATAAGAATTTATTTACCTGACACGTTGTAACTTGTAAAACTTTTAGAATTGAACCAAACTCAATAATATAAATATTTCCTACTGTAGGATATAACAGGCATGTAACGACTGCAATGGGGCCTAAATAAATAAGTTTAGGGCCCCCAATAATAATTAGAATCCGCAAAAACTTTCTTTATTCACACTAACTTTGGTTCCCCCATATTAACCGAGGGTAATTGACTTGTTTATCTATAGGATAACAGGCGAGGTAAAAGAAATTAATTTGAATTGTATTTTATTATTAATGAAAGTATTTCAGTATTTCGTTATAATTAATAAAGTTATATATTTTTACAGTTTGGTGTGGAATCTGTTTCAATCATAATTACATGGTCATAAATCAGAGTAAACACAAAATTAAATTTTAAAATACTTGGTTCGTTAATTTTAACTGAAAATAATCCTGAATAGTAAATTATCGTATAACGTATAATTACATTAATTTATTACATGGATCGCTTCGGTCGCCTCCCATGACGTCACTGATAAACGTAAAAGATTATAATATACCTACGATATAAAAACCAACGCTGTGTCGCTTAGAAACATGCGTTGATACGATTCACGTGTTTTATCTTGTTAGTGACCGTCAGTCACGCGAATGACTTATATCTTCCTACTGGTGATTTTTCACGTGAAACTAAAAGTCAAATCCGTGCACTGAGTTTCAATTGTGTAATAATGATGCATTCACTAAACTATTGTTAAAAGGTATATTTTCATACAATGCGCTTGTTACCATAAATGATTACATTGCTATTTTTTCACTAGAAAAATATCAACTGCCATATATTATATAATCAAAAACCACATTTCATTAAATAGAAAACATTAAAATTATATAAAACAATCTATAATTCATGATTAAGCTAAATTTTATTCCTTAATTTTCTTAAAACTAATTTAAGAAACATGAATTAAAATTTTAATCAAATTATCTTGAAATATTCTGTAAAAAAAGTTAAAATAATATTAAATTAAACGTTAATTTTACAGAAATTACAATTTTTTTAATTATGAATAATTATTTTCCTTGAATTTAAACGAAATTTAATTAAAGGTCAATATTAATTATCATTAGTTTTTATCTATATTATTAATTCACGCAAATTATATAAATAGAAAATCAAACAAATATTTTTTTATAAAGTTAGTAACAGACTTAAAAATTCTTTATAAAAATATTTTGATATCTATCATGCAATTTATGTATGATTACATCTGTTAATACATTTGTAAAATATACTAAAGAGTAGAAAATTCTTAGTAAATATTTTGGCATTGATTATAAAGTATCATTGCCAAGGTGTAAATCTATTTTTGAATAAAATTAAAACGTTAAATTTAATTTAAGTCAAATAATGTTACATTTTTATATACAATTGTAAATAAAAATATCAATTATATATGAACTAGTGTTCTACTTGTTCGATTATGTTTCTTTGTCACGCATTTATGGTATTAGTGCAGCGATTGTCATATATAAAAGAACTATTCAGTTATTATAAACTTATTGAGATAATAATAACGTGGCTAGCTATATAAGGGTGAATAACCTGTATACTGACATACAAAACACTCAATAAACTTCCCTGCAGGAATATTAGCGTTATTGTGGTGGCGTTGAAAATTATTATTAACAAAGCTAATGTCGGGAATGCATTAAAACCACAAAATTAATGATGTAGGTAACCTTAATTAATTATTCAAATAGTTAAGTAAAGCGTTATTGATAAATATATTCTTTTTTTTTATTTCAATTGAAACTTACGATTATAAAATTATCAGATTGTATTCAAAATTATCAAGGCAATTTATTTAATTCTACGTTTGGTTTTAGTTCATTTCAGATAAATTTTATAACCTTGTCCTGATTTTAATAAAACATTATGCATGTATTAAATTAATTAATATTATTATATAAGATTTCAAAAAATCGATTTTTTTTTCATAAATCTATTCTTTATACGGTCTAGAATGACCCTCTAAAAGAGTTTATTGATATCCGAAATCATTGCAAAGATACAAGAAGAATTGTGGAGACTGTACAATACGTTAATTACAGTACCGAAAACTTTAAACGCGTTTTTCTCGAAACCACTTTTTTCAAACTGGGTTCTACTTTTTCTCGGGAACCATTCAATGAAATTACTTTAATTTTTATCGGCAATGTGTAAAACTGTTTTTTCTATCATGTAGCGTAGAATTATTTTAATATTTTAATTTTTCGATTTTTTATAAACAAATTAATAGCATTTTTTTTTTAAGTGCCGCCATCTGTGCAATTTTTTGAATTTTCAAGAAATCCTGTATTTCAGGATAGCCAATCTAATATAGTTTAAGGAAATTTAAACGATTTTGTTCTACCTTGTTAAAGAACTGGCACCCATGGAGGTGTCTGACGCCGAAGGCTACCACGGCTCCAAATATTAATATTTTTACTTGAAAAAATTTTGAAATAATAATTAAAATACGTATAACAATATAGTAAAAAATCTCAAATGATTCGATTGTTATTTAACACTTAAAAAAATACTGATTTTTTTTTTAATATCTGTCAGGGTGGGGTCCTCCCTTAAGGGACATGCATAATTATTTTAACGTAAAAATAATTTAAATTATTTTTCAAATATATAATTTCACATAATGCACTAAAAACTGCCATGACTTCATTTCCTTCGATGACAGAATGCATTTTATTATTATTATTTCATTAGTAATTTAACCTTTTAAATAAAATCAAAAAAATTTAAATTTAAAAAAAATATGTTTTTTGTTAAACAAATTTGCTGGGAAATGTCAACAATAAAATACACGTGAATATAAATTGATAATTTGCGACTTGTTTTCTTAATTACAAAAAATTTTAATTATAAATTTAAATTAAAATTCTCTATATTTATAATTAAATTTGTAAATTGTCACCATAATGTTCCTTAATTATATTTTTGAATGTATTATTTTTAGTTTTTATTTTATTTTCATTTGTCTCAGAAAAAGAAAAGAAAATTAATTATATATTCAATAAATCAAAAAAAAAATAGTTCTTCAACCGAGACATTGTTTCGCTAATACTTGATTTTAGTAACATAATTATGTTAATTATTTTCACATAATATTTATTTTAATTTACGTATTTCACTTTCATTAAAATTGTATTATTTTTTTATGATAAAATGGATTATTTGTAAGCTTTTAATTAATGTTTCAATTTAATCTGTTATTTCAAATTGGAAAATAATTAAATATAAATCTATAAAAAAATAAATATTAACCCGACTAATACCATAAATGCAAGAACTTGAAATATCGAGATTAACAGTTTAAATATATTCCATAAATTTTAACATTATGAACATTTTCGTTCGAAAAGTTCAAAGAATATAGTTCGCTATAATAACTTTCGAAGTTCGTGGATATAACTTTTAATATAGTTTGAATTCAGTCAGTAAAAATTATATAAAATACTTGAAACATTTTTATGATAAATATCTTGGATAACATGCGATATAAAACTAATAAATAAATAAATACTAAGATAGCATAAAAAATAAAACTTTTAAGGCGATTTTAATGACGATAAAATTGGTACAAGACTGTACCAGGCATTACAGTTGATGCATATTGCGCATCGTATAACCGCGTCCCTATGAAGTTCATGATACCTATACTCCCGAAGAGACCAGGGATGAATTTAAATTTATTACAACTTTTTCAAGGTGAATTTTACTGTAATTTCAAATACGTTTCACTGTAAATTACATTTCCAAGACTTGAATGTCTAGGAATTTACAATTTCAGATGAAACGGTGATATTTAAATTTCAATTCAATTACAGACACGAAGTTTATTGAAAATTAAATGAAGAATCTGTCGTGTTTCTTAATTTATATTTTACTCGAAGATTTGTTTTTATTTTAGTTTGTATTTAATGTTTTTATTCAATTTCAATGTTTTATATTTGATAACATTATTATTTGACAATTATCAAATACCGTAAAACCGTCTAACGACCAAATCGGTTGTAACGACTGAATTAGTTGAGCGGTTTCATTTATAGCAACATTTTTATATTGCTGCTCAATTTTAACTTTAATTTTAAAAGCAAAAAGTATTTTACATTATCCTTTTGTCTTAATGTGGTTACACCACTTTGGCGTACCGAAAAATAGGTATGAAAATTGGCTCAGCTATTAAGTATATAAAATATTGTTTATTTTACACGTATACATAGTAGTTTTATGAATAATTAATATATATACGATAATAAATAACGAATTAAAAAAGTAAAATAACAGAGATTCGAGCCAATAAGTAGGACTATCGTTTAAAAATCCTTGCTGATGATATACTTAATTTCTCTATCGATAATTGTATGAAAAATATAAAAAATAAATTTCTTATTTAAAAACGTTATAGCTGAGAAATAACATAAGAAATTTTTTAAATTAATTTGTAGAAAAGACAGCTCTTTGAAAAAAACTCAAATTTTTATCGAAATTTTGAGTTTAAAAAAATTATAACTTATGAGCATGGCATCCAATAAAAAAAATCTTAAGTCTTGTCTTAGATAATATTATAAAGAATACATGTAGTAAATTTGAACAAAATCTGTTGATTAGATCTTGAGATATCTTGCACATAAATTTGAAATAGTTATTTACATACCACGTGCGAGAACGATTGGTTCCCGGATGAGTTTTTGACGGCACGAGCTTGCGAGTGTCGCCATAGAACGATTCCGGGAACCAAGTTCACGCAAGAAGTATGTACAATATTTTTTGTACCAAAAGTTTAAAACTATTAATTTAGTATTTTTAATGGTTATGTTTGACGTTTCATAGATTACTGCTGTCAAATCAGACAGAATGTGTTTCCAACTGTGTTAATGAAATGCACTAAATTTATACTTAAAAATTAAATTTCATTCAATAATTTACCACTTTTTATAATTATTATTAGGAAAAGTAAAGTTTGAAAAACTATACTTTTTTATTATAAATACAGTTTTTTAATAGATACCTTAGAAATAGGAGTGCTTTTTGTGAAATTTTCCGCATGCTAATCTGGTTACAATACGGAAAATAGAAGTTTCGGATGTTGCATAGGTAACGCAAATCAACACATTTCAATGCATGAGTACAAAAAAAGTATTTTCAAGATAAACAATACAGCGTCAGCGTCTTAAAACCAAATACTCATTTTAATTGCTTTAACTTCGAAAATAATTTGAATTTTGAAATGGTTAAACGTTTAAAATATTTTTAAAAGAATTAACAACGTATGAAGTAAAAAAAAAATCGATTTTTTGAAAATCTCAATGTATTGTAACCCTTAATAATAAAAATATTTGAAAATTTTTAGGATGGAATCTATTTTTTTTTTTTATTTTTTTTATTTGTTTTTTATTGAAAATTAAAACATGATATAAATATTACCCAAATAATTAAATTAATAAAGTTTTTTTAACACTGATATAACGACCATCGGTTAATACGGCCGCTTTTGCTGTGCCTATTTCAACTTAAATTAAATATAATAATTTGTTATAATAGGAATAAACATTATGGATACACAAAAATATAATTAAATTAGTTCAAATAATTTCGTTTTAAAATAATTACAAATGAATTGAAGCAATTAATCAAATCATTTCACATACGTAGAAAATATGTATTTATTGTTTTTAGATGAAAGAAATAGTATAAATGATTAAATTCATGTCAAACAGTAGATATTGGTTATTCGACTGAAAATATATGATAACATTTTCACTTCCGCTTGATTTGTTCGTGTGGAACAATTTTGTCAGTCTCGTGTTGAAAGTTTATTCGACATTCAAGCCTCATTATTTCAGATGCATCATTTATTCCATTTGTTCCCATTTGATATAATAGTTCGTAACATAAATATTTCAAAATCTTGTTACAGATTAAATGCTAAACATAAGTGAAAAATTTATTTTGTTTTTTTTTCCTCGAAATAATAACATTTACAGTTAAAGTATATGGTATATTTATCTTTTTTTATCTAATAAATTATGCAAAATTTTTAATTGAAATATAATCATTACATTTTTATGAATAATTTCATACTTTTTTACGTTATTAACCTATTTATATAAATACATAAAACCTTCCTTTTTTATGTATAAAAACTAACATATATACTCTTACAAAATCCAAGTACACAGACATTGGATGTTATGTACTTCATGGTTTGTTAGAAACATTATTCAACTTTCTCTTAATTTCCTGCAGTACAATTTCAAAATGGCGTAAATAATTCTATTATATATAGAGTACTAGGTTCCGTACTTAATTAACACAATGCAATTATATTCATAATAAAGTATTTTTCTTTGTCATTTGAGGATTGAAACAATAATCTCTCAGTTTAACGTTTTGTCTGTTATTTTATTCTATCATGAATGATTCTTTTCAAGAAATAATTGTAATTTAAATTCATTTTGTATTATTTATAATACACTTGTTCAATACAAAAAATAATATTAAATACAAATTTCAATATAATTATTTATATTTCAAATTAAAATCAAGATTTAAGAGATATTATTTCTAAATACAATAAAAAGAAAAATTAATTTTATATTAATTACAAAGATAATAATTTAATAATAAGGATGTCCCAATCGGATCAAGAATTAAACGTTCGAAAATCGTCTTTACAAAGAATTATA
>NEEE01003200.1:356885-367555 GCA_002278615.1 Pogonus chalceus
CTAGAAATAATATGAGTATAAACTTACTTTTAAACTTGATTCCTTCAGTGTTGTCGAATATGTGGGGACTGTGGCTCTCGAACACCCGGAGCTGGTCAATCGTCACGATGGCATGCCCATTACACGGTGTGCGATTCGTGTTATCAACAACGCAATAAAGGATTTTCGTGCCCACTATGTCATAGAGCATACAGGGCACACGCTTATAGAGAAATGGTGCAATGCAGCTTTTGTCGCAGGTAAATTTCAATATATAAATATTTACTTCTACATTTTATACTGTAAATATAATATTTATATGCAGGTTCGTGCATGGTACCTGCGATTCAGAAGCTGAATTAACCGCGTATCAACATCGCAAAGAAGCTAATCCCGAATATGAATATGTTTGTACAGCTTGTAAAAATATGTCTATAGCAAGTCGACAAATGATATTCAAACGTAAAGACAGTAAGTAATTTCTTTTAAATCATAATATTGTTATACTGATTATAATAAACTTATTTAGGTATTGAAGACGCTGAATCAAATTATTCTGGTTCCCAAGATGCAATGTATAGTCAAGATGATCCATACATGATGGACTTTGATTCAATGTCAGATAAAAGTGGTCCTGATGAAGGATACAGAGCTATTGGTTTAGGCAAAGGAAAGCCATATTGTGCTTCTAAAATAGCTAAGAAACGTCTTGGTCTTGGAACTGGGTTGCCTGGTCGTCCAAAAGGTGTTGGGAAAGGATTTCCTGGTAAATTTGGTCAACAAAGAAGATATAGATTTGGAGATATCGGTAGGAAACGTGGTCCTAAAGCGAAAATGCGGGGAATATTTGGAGTTCCTGGTGTAGGATTACAAAGACCAGTTGCGGATGCAAATAGTAAAAACGAAGAAGAACCGGGAATTGAAAATCGTTTAGTGTTGTGTTCGGCTAAAGACAAATATGTTTTAACACAAGACATTTGTGTTATGTGCGGTGCGTTAGGTACTGATCAAGAAGGCTGTCTCATCGCATGTGCTCAATGCGGACAGTGTTATCATCCATATTGTGTTAATATTAAAGTGACAAAAGTGATTTTAGAAAAAGGTTGGCGATGTTTAGATTGTACTATTTGTGAAGGTTGTGGACAAAAGAATGATGAAGCGCGTTTAATATTATGTGATGATTGTGATATTTCATATCACATTTATTGTATGGACCCTCCACTAGATTATGTACCATCTGGCAATTGGAAATGTAAGTGGTGCGCGATGTGCCAAACCTGTGGTTCGAATGATCCAGGCTATGGTAGTCAGTGGATGAACAGTTACTCTGAATGTGGTCCTTGTGCATCTCAAAATACATGTCCTTGTTGCCAAGAAAGTTATTCGGAAGGTGATTTGGTTATAAATTGTATGCGTTGTGAAAGATGGTTACATGGTACATGTGATTCTATAAAAACCGAAAATGATGCTGAACGATGTTCAGAAGAAGGATATAATTGTGTTCTTTGTCGTCCAAAAGAATTACTTCCTCCACATTTAATGCCTCATGTAGCTCCCCCGAAACCTCCAACACCTGTTAAAAGTCCAGAATTAAAATTAAATTCTACTGCTCAATATTTTGTCGACGGCGTATATTTAAGTGAAATTGGATTAAGTCATATTAAAGCGTTATCAATGGAAAATACAGTCACTAGGAAAAAACGTAAAAAAATGGCTGCTGTGATGGATAAAGAAGCAGGTATTATGGCAACCATTGAATCAGTAGTTGCTGGAGGAAGNTTCAGGACAAAAAGATGAACTTAGCGATATTCTAGGATCACATTTCAATTTAGAAGCAATACCAAATATGAATAGTAAGGATGTTGAAGAGATATTTAAGGTAATTTTTATAATTATTTAATGATTTACTTTTATTTATTTATTTATGTTTAATTATAGGGTGTTCTTACTGACGAATCTCAAGAATCTCAAGAAAGTATTTTTCCATTATCATCTTCGAATGTTTTCACACAAAATAATACACTACAATCTACAAATATATCACATCCAATTGC
The DNA here is from genome assembly GCA_002278615.1 of Pogonus chalceus. Lineage (NCBI taxonomy): Eukaryota > Metazoa > Arthropoda > Insecta > Coleoptera > Carabidae > Pogonus > Pogonus chalceus. The sequence goes on from NEEE01003200.1 coordinate 358,919, forward strand.
TAATGTTCGTCCTATGCTAGCTAGTGTAGGTCAGCAAAACTTAAATTCTCCAATGAGTTTTTCATCACAATCCCCGTACCCTTCAGAGTATAGCAAGTAAGATCTTTTAATTTTTTTCTTAAACAATAAAGATATTAATTTTAATTTATTTATATTACAGTAGTCCACAGTTCAGTCCAGCATTTTCAGAACCACCTAGCCCGTGGGTTTCAACTGCAGATAGTGTAGATGCAGAAAGTTCACTACCATCTGTAGCAACCACATCTTATAATCAACGATCATCTGAAAAAATGAAGGTTGACGAAGCTTTAGGGTCCAGTGCCACAATTTCTGCAGTTTTGTATGCAAATATGAATCATCCAGAATGGAAAACGGAATATCCCAACTGGAATGATCGTTGCAAACAAATTCTAAAGAAATGGAGAGCACTAAGTTCTGAAAAGAAGGCACCTTATTTACAACAAGCTAGAGATAATCGGTCTGCACTTAGAATGAAGAAAGCACAACAGGTAAGTCATTTTATTTTATTTTTTCAATCATTCAGAAATTTGATAATTACAATCTAGAAAAATAATGAAATGGCGTAAAATAAAATTTTGTTAATAAAACGAATGCTACAATCAAGAAATTAAAAAAGAAAAATGTTCTAATGAGTGCACAAACATAAATATTGGGGAAATCACATTGTGTACTAACATCGTGCATTATACATGTTATTTGTGCTAGTGTTTTTATCTACCCCGAAACCCTAGCCCCCTTTAGCCAGTCACAACACTTTTAAATATCCGTTACCACGGTACCGTGTCTAGTCTTGGCGCTTGTGCTTGTCATTAGAAAGGTAGCGTCTGCCATGTTAAAGTCCTGCAAACTCGACGTATTCATCAGTTAGTTTGAAAAAGGATTTTATTATTATTAACGGATTAAATATAAATATATACAATATTTATATATAAAAAAAAACTTCTGATGAAGTGTTGAGTGTGTACTATTGATAGTCACCATAGTTTGTGTGTGTGCGTGTGCATCATTTTTCCTTGACCCCTGCAACAGATGAACAAGGATACACCGAGTCCAACAGGAACTGCAAGACCACCGTCGTCTGGTGGTGTGATCTCAACAACACTGACATCACCGACAGCTGTAGTACAAACGGCAGCAGTAGTAGTGAGCAACAACAGCAATATTGGAAACATCACCAAACCCTCTGTTCCAAGTGCAACGGTAACCACTTCTGTGACAGGCCAAGTAGAGGTGTGCACTGAGCAGCAATCGAAGCTACCGACACAACAACTAACAATTGCTACCGCAACCGCATCTATCCCAACTACCACACTGACTACCCAAAATATAACAATCACTTCTTCTTCAATAATGACCACTACAAACGGGGTTTTATCCTTAGCCCGTCGTTCTCCAATTACACATGTTCCGGTTCTTACATCCGTATCTATTCAACCTTCACCAGCATCCACTCCAATACCCCATCCATCTCCACCAACTCAGCAACAATTCACTGTGCACGGTCAGTTCGTCGGTTTGCATAATCACACGGGACCCGCTCCCAATGTTACGGTTAATCCTCATTATCAACCTCCTGTCCCGGTTCCTGAGAGGCAAGCCAGTCCAGTGGCACGTGTCGTCTCAGTTCAATCAGCCGCAGACCAACAGATACGAGTGCTAACTCCTTCAGAGATTATGCGCACTCTCCCCTCCCTCTGCCAGGATACCTACGACATACCTGTAACACAACCAATCATGGTGAGCAGCAACATTACGTTGCTTCTTGATGTCCGAAATTTTATTTTTTATTTTATTTTTGTATTACCTATTTTATATATAGGGTTATTTGAAAATTCGTATCTTAATCATAAATATGTCATTTTATCAATATTCAATTTTATTAACATTAACTGTTCATTAATTATCTCATACTTTTATATAAAAATTAAAAATAAACAAATAACTTGTTTTAAATATTTCTAAATTAATCAAATAATTATTAAATAAAGCTTAAATGAACACTTGTTGAAATTAAAATTCCAAATTGTTTTCGTATTTTTAAATAGTTATACATACAAATTTCTATGGATACGAACAGTTTAAAAAAATATTTAAAAAAAAAAAACTGCATTTTATTCTTCACATTTGACTAATATGGTTGAGAAACAAATAATTTCAAATATATCCCTATTTATTGATTGAATAGTTGTATTTTGAAAAGATAAATATTTTGATCTTTGATATTTTACTTTTTCTTCGGCATTTTTATTTTTGCATATATATGTAAATGTAATATTTTTGCTGATTTTCAATTATTTTTTTATTATTATCGGAAAATTATGTAGAAGCATTTCAAGATAGATGTGATTATTTTCAAAATTTTTTCGCATGGTGTTCAATTTATAGAATATATTACCTCAACATCCTTATATATCCAGAATATGATTTCCTTATCCAAAACCTAAACAATTGTATATTTTCAGAAAAAATGTACATTAATGTATCATTATCCTAAAATTGTTTTAATCCAAGCTTATGGTGTTGGCATTGTAATGTAACTAATGTATGCATATATATTTCGAATTTTATAATATTTTAATTAATTTAAAGCATGATTTTTTATTACATTGTATTAATGTGGTGTTATATGGTTATATTCTGTCTTATATTCTTGTAGGTACTATAGATCCATTTGATATCTTTATTTTGTGCACTAGAGCTTGTTGTATATACATGATTAGGCTCTTAGTATTTCTTAATTAACATATTTTACCCTGACTAAATTTTTTTTTAAATTATTTCAAATACTAATTAATTTAAAACATAAATATTTACAAAAAAGTATAGAAATACAAAGAATAAATTAAATAATTGTAATTTTGAAAGCATGCTATTACTTATTAAATTTTTATTATTAAGTAAAATAACATAATAATTCATTATTAATTATTATGATATGATATTTTTTTAATATAATATTCAATTAAAAGTTTGTAATTTTTTGATATTAATATCATTCATAATAATTTAGCAAATTAGAATTACTTATATTTTAATATAATATAAATTATATAGGATCAAGATAAAATTTCCCAACAACAAAAAACTGTTCGAGAAGCAGAACAAGAACGCCAATGGAAACAGTTACAAGCATTACGACAACAACAAGCTCAACAGCAGCAACAAGTTATTCATGACCAGAGAGTGCAAGGTATATTAATAATATTTATTTCCCATTTAAATGAAAAAAAAAAAAAAATTCTTTTTTTAATAAATGTATTATATTTCGGAAATATACAAAAAAGAAATTTTTTCAAAAATTAATTTAAGAAAATATTTTTAAAGCAATTGCAAGAGTTCATCGTCAAATTTCTGAAGGAACTCAACAATTTACACAAGATGCTAATGTTGGCCTCACAAATCAACTTCAAGTCACAACTTCACAAGAACTTAATACTGCTGCTTCGCCATCTCCACGTCAATTTATTCCTCCTGTTATGAAAGGAGCTCGACCTTTACTTAATCAATCACCAACATTTCAACATCCAAATTTACCAGCACCACGTGCTGATAATATTCCAGTTCGCCCTGGCTCTTTGCCTATATCACGTCCAATGATTCGAGCACCTGGACAACCACCATCGCCATTTTCTCCGCAAGGTGTTCAATCACCTCATGAATTTACTCCAGCCGCATCTCCGAATCAATCAGATAATTTTCAAAGACCACCTTCAGAATCGAGTTCGGATACATATATTCAGTCTCCACAAACACCGAGACCAACTCAATTTGTGCCAGGACAACAATCACCGTCTGCGATTCGTATTAATAACTTCCAGCAAAGGCTACCTGCGGATCCATATGCTCAAGCTCCATCTACGCCACGTCCGCAGTTTACTGGTCCTAGACCTACTCAGCCTGGTTTCACGCCAGGAATACGTCAGCCAACACCTATTGAAAATCCTGAAATCAATCGACATTTACGTGATTTATTACAAAGACAGCAGCAGTTTAAAAAACTGGATGAGCAGTTATTGCCTGGTAAACAACGCGTATGGCCACCAGCAGATAGTACTCAACTTGATGCTCCAAATCAATTTGAGAATCCTACAAGTGGATCACCACAAAGTCCAAATGATGTGACATTTAGACATCCACTTCCACCAGGAATTGTGCGTACGAGAGCACCGTTAGCCACTAATGGTGGTGTACTAATTAGACAACAAGGAGTTGCTGGATTACGATTACCTGGTCAAGGTGATCCAAGAATAATGGGTCTAGATCCACGAACTAGACTTATTTTGCAACAGGTATGCTAATTAAAAACTTACATTACTAAATTTATTCATATACTTTCTTATTAATTTTAGAGAGCAGTAAATCCACCAAATGTAAATCAACAATTTGCAACAGCGCATTTGCTTACTCGACCTCAAGCTAATCCATCTGCAACTGATACATATAATCAAATAGTTCAAAGACAACAATTAAACTTTCAAAATAAACAGGAACCACCATCACCTCAACCACAGTCACATCAAAATGTTCAAAATTCAAATCTTAACGTAAATCAAAATATAGACCAACAAAGATTAACAAATGTACCAGGAAATCAACAGGTATCACTCAATACTGGAATTTCATCTAATTCTGCACCATCTGGCGGAAATATTCCTGCAAGTACTTCTGAAACGCAGGAAATTCCTGATAATGTCACTGCTGAATTAGAGAAACTTGAACAAGAAAATGGTGGTATGGTTGAAGTAGAAGGTGTCGGTGATATTCTTGGATTAGGAGAAGATGATGACGAATTATTAGGTAATTTAATAACATATATAAGTAAAGATGGTAAAATTAACTTAGTGACTTTCTATAGCGGAAATGGGTAATGATTTCAACATTTTGGAATATGCTGACCCTGAATTGGATGCTTTGGCTGGTGGGGAGAAAACCAATATTTTAGATAGTCTTGATTTGGAAGAATCAGAACCTGTAAAAGAAGAGAAAAAAGATGTCAAGCCAATGTAAGTGATATGAATTGTATTTAGTATTTTATTTATATCAAACTAAATAGTTTAAAAAAATATTAAATAATTTAATATTTTTAGTATATCTCCAAAAACATCAGCGCCCCAAACATCACAATCATCTATGTCAAATATTTCTAACACATCTACACCTGCAACTTCAACAAATCCTACAACTATGATAGGCACATCACAATCTAGTTCAACTATCGGTAATCTTACTACAGAAACATCCTCACTTGGTCCTGTGCAACCAACTCTAACGGTATCAGAGGCACAGCCTACCATCCAACAAACTCAACAAACTAATATACAAATATCAACGCATCAACATCAACAACAAATACAGCAACATATGCAACAACAGGTAAAAATTCATTCATGATTAGTATATTTATGTTGCAGTGATTTTTTGTTTTATTATTGTTGTTTTAACTGTAGAAGTTTTTATTTTTGATGACAATTTATATAATTTAATTATGTTTGTATCTAGGTTCAACAAGCTGCAGCCTTGGGTCGTCCTATGGCTCCTGGAACGCGATTAGTAACTCATGATGGTGCAGTAGGCATTGTTACCAATAATAATAGTGTAACAGTTTCTTATCCACCAAATTATCCTCAAAGAATAGCTCAAACTCAATTACGTAAGTAATATAAGGTTTTATTAAATTTTAGAGATACATAAATTTTAAATTAATTTTAAAAAATATTAAAATATATCTTAAACTTTTAGTTCAAAACCAGCGTATTCAAATGCGAATGGGTCCTGGTGGCTTAACACGTATGGTATCTGTAGGACCTGCAGGTTCAGTTTTACATCCTGGACCTATTGGTTTAGGTCCACAAACAAGAATGAATTTACCACCTCCACCACCACCACCGTATCCAGGCCCACCGCCACCATATCCAGGACCAACAACACAACAGGTATGTAATTTTTTCAATTGGTTTATCTTTGCACGTGATTTGCTGAAATATTCGTAATATTCATGTGTTATATTTCAAAATGAGTTTAAAATTTTCCATCTGTATAATACTTGTTTTTTCTTCATAACTAAATAATTTTATATTTTTATAATAATTGTAGTAATATCGCTACAAAATATTGATATTTTTTTATTAAACTATGTTCGTTTAAATATATTTATAAATATTTTTAACATAAATGAAATAGCTTATTATATATATTTTGTCAAAATAATACGAACATTGCATATAATTTTTAAATTTATACATATTTAAATGAACAATGTATTTCCGATATTGTAAATCATTTAAATTTGTATTGTAGAAATTTGAAAGTTTTAAATATTTGTTTTTCTAATAGAAGCATGTTTAAAGTAATTTTCATATAAAATTCAGTATTGGTTTTATTTTAATTTGTTTCTTTTGCAAATTATTCATTCGTTGTTACGTATCTTTTTCATCGAAGTTACTTCTGTGTGCTGTGATGTACTAACATTATTGGTTGCGGTTGTGGTGTTGGTTGCATGTGGTGTGGTAGATGGGGCTACGTGGCATAGGTGCGGTACATCATTTGGGGCCTCCTCGTCTTCCGCTGGGCTTAATGCATCATTTGGGGCCCCCACAAGCCTTGCCGGTACCTCAACATATACAACGAAGACCGTTATTGCTGCAGGTGAGAATGTACACTGGTTACATTTTACACCGCACAAACCTGCACGGGTTCTATGTTTTTAGTATTGTAATGTATTCAAAATTATTTTATATTAAACTTTATCTGTTCGCTGTAATTTTTATAGTATTTTAAAAGGTAGAATTATATATTATTATTATATTAAATTAAAATTATTTCTGAATATTTATTTTATGAATTTTTAATGTATACAGTGGATTGATTAATAGTAGTTTTTTGAATACATATAATTATAAATATTGCATTTGCAATTGAATATTTCAACATCTGAAGAAATTGAATTCTTTAATCTGATTGGACCATTTACATTTTATTTGTATTTTTAATTAGTATTTATTTATTTTTTAAAGGCGGGGTATATTTGTAATAAAAGAAAAGTTTTTGTGTTGATATTAGATTTATAATTCGAAGATTTTTTACTTAATAGCCCTGTATATTGTAAACACTTTTAACATGTAATATTTTTGTAAAGTACTAATTTGGTTGAGATATTTGCATGATTTCACTCTACTCTAAAATTTAACAGTTTAAACAAAAATCTTATATAGTATGCTTTATATTGTGCTTTAATCTATTGTCTTTATAAATCTGTTAATAAAGATTTACTAATAAGAGTAGCCTGGTTTACAGGAACAACCGTTGCTGTTGGAAGATCTTTTGGAACAAGAGAAACGTGAACAAGAAAAACAAATGCAAAATCAACCACAATCAACTGTACAAGAACAACCACAAACATCGTCAAACAATTCACTCCTTACTGATCAAGATTTTGAGAAACTTCGACCTGAAGTATTTCGATCAATGTCCCTTGAATCTCCTCCTCAAGGATTACCAGGTAAAATTTATTTAAAAATTTCAGATATAAGTGAAAAAAAATCTATATAATATAGATTTAATTATTTCTATCTTTTGATAATGAATTATGTTGTTATATTTGTTTATAAACACTAATTTTGCATTGTTTAAAATAATATTTTTATCGTTATTTTTTAATAATTGTTAATTGTCCAGCCCAAGGTTTACTACCAGCTTCATCAGTAGCTAGTGGAGCAGTTATACGACCACCTTTTCAAAATAGAACTACGATTCAAACTCAAAATCCTCAATGGCAACAAACAGGAACTCGCCCAGTACCAGCCTTGGTACAACAAAGTTCAGTTGTACAATCAGAAACAACTGCTACTAGAACTCCAGTTTTTACTGCTTCTTTATTACCAGCTCCACCTCTTCCCCCTGAACATATTGTTTCTGAACAAGATAGACAAACTCAGCAACAATATGAACAATGGTTACATCAACAAAATACTATTTTAACACAGCAATTAAAGTTTTATGAGACAGAAGTCCAAAAACTTCGGAAAGTAAGAAAGGTATAAAACTTTAAAGTATAGTTATATTTAGTTTATTTAATTCAGTTTTCCTTGGTTAGTTTTAACGCTTTTTAGCATTTTGATTTAAATATTTATTTTGAAAATATTAAAATAATATTTGAGAGATGCGATTATCTCCATAAACGTTAGAAATTATTTATTGCTTTATTATTTTTTCCGTTTGTTGTAATTCGATTTTTTTATTTGAATATTTATAGTCATTAAATAGTAAACAAAGGCAGTTGAAGAAGTCTGGTAACCAGCTTGCAGAAGCCGATGCGTTGGAATTGAAGCGTATATCAGCTGAACAAGCAGTTCTTCAGAAGCAGTTGGAATCCAGTCGAAAACAGAGCAGGCAGCATCAAATGCTCATACAGGTATCTATCTTGAAATTTTATTTTAATAATTTTTATTTTTATATGTTAATAAAAAAGAAACAAAATATAAAATTGGAAATGGTTAATTTTTATTTTGGTTTTTAAATTATATTACACTCGTCTCCATATATGTAATGTCTGTATTGCGCTGTTGGTCTATATGAAGGAATACCGGAACAAACAACAAACCAAGCAGCAGCAGCAGC
>NEEE01002973.1:57377-68973 GCA_002278615.1 Pogonus chalceus
TAAATGTTCTGTAGTACAAGTTGAATTAAATAGATAATTTTTATAACTACTTTTATTAATGTTGAAAAGCTTTAAATGAATAATACATAAACTTAATTTATCAATCAAGTAAATATAATTAATAATTATTATACAATTTATCATGACTCACTGCTTTTTCACATATACAAAAGTAGATAGCAATCAACATACAAATTAATTACGTTATTAAACTTGTAATTTATAATTCTAGTAATTATATTAATATTTGAATTATTTAATTGAATATTTATTTACAAAACACATTTAATTTCTTTTTAAATAAATATTATATTTCTTTAGATTTATATTTAACAAAATAAATTGCAGTTTATCTCAGTATTTTATATTTACCTACTTTTATTATTAAGCTTAAAACGCAACTGTCTGTATTTAATTCTCTTATAGTAGAGTATACATTAAAAAGTCTGTGTAAAAGACATAAATAAACCGGTGACTAAGAAAAATAAATCATTATATGTCCAGACTATGTAGTAGAAAGATTTATAGACATAAAGTACTTAGTCTAAGCTAGGTGTTATTTCATATGCCATAATATTTAATATTATTTCTTTATAATTTATTATATTGTAACAATTATATTTAAATTTATAAATACATTTTTTTTTAATGAAAATTTTACCTTTTGTTTTATAAATAGAGAATTATTAATTACAATTAAAAATATAATGTAAATCCAAATATTTCAATTGATTCATAACATGTATGTAGTTATTAGACAATAATTTATAAAAACAAAATCTAATTTTGTATCTGTATGTTAACATTCGATATGTGAGGATGTTCATACTTAAGATATCTTTATTATAACCCTAATTGAAATATGATTATATGCGGGTATGTACGACAAAAGATGAACTCAAGTCTTTTCCGGTATACAGTATTTCAACGGAAATTATTACTTAAATATTATACAAAAAAAAAGTTATTTATTTTGTAATAGATTAACTATAACATTGTGGAAAACATAATGAATAATCAACATATTTTTTAATTAATAAAAGCTGTCATATTGAAGTTTTTTTTAAGTTTAAAAATGATCAAAAAATTTGCTTATATTTTATTAAAAGATAATTTGCGATAAAATTATCTACACGTTGCTATTGTTAAAATCTTTTTACATTTTAATACATTTTAGTTACGTTTTATTAAATATTATTTCCGGTACAAATAATAAATTTTAATGCAGTTTATACTATAGCATTACGTGTTATAACTTACAATTAACATTGAAAACCATCAACTTACAAGTAAGAAGTTACTTCCGGTTTTAAGAAAAAATTATCATAGCTAAGCTTTATTAGATTTTTTTCCATTTCATGCAATGAATTCATAATTAGTAATAAGATTATTTTTTTTTTTTTAGGTCTTGGTTTAAGTCCTGAATACTTAAGTGCTCGAGGTATATCTGTTTCTGATTTACATCCAACATCCACCCTGGCCAGCACAGAGTTCCCGTTTAGCATCGACGGTAAGTAAAAAATTTAAGTTGTTGATTTATTTTATAAGTATTAATTGGATTTGTATTATAGGTTCAAGGCTTAACAGCCCCCGTCCAGGTGGAGGCTCAGTGCGTGCTTCACGTAAGCGAGCACTTAGTAGTTCTCCATATTCCGATAGCTTCGATATTAATAGCATGATCCGTTTCTCTCCGAATTCTTTGGCATCAATCGTAAACGGAAGTCGAAGTAGTAGTGCTAGTGGATCATATGGTCATCTTTCAGCAGGTGCATTAAGTCCAGCACTTGGTGTTCATCCCGGAGTACATCTTCAACAACTTCAAGCACATATACTGCGCAGTGCAGGTGCTGGACTTCTACCACCACCACCCCCTCCACCTGTTTACTCATTAACACATCATCCTTTACATCCACACCCCGTACCACCTCCACCTAATACATTAAATCAAACATCTACTACCAAAACACTTGATAGTAAAGAAAGTGTAATTGAAGATATAAACTCAAGACATAACAGGACTAGAATTAAAAAAGAAGTTACGCAAGTAAATCAGTGTAGTGGAGTATCTTCAACACATCCTGGGTCTAGTGATACAACAGCTGCGGATGCTGGTGGTGATCTAAAAGATGAACCTGGTGATTTTATTGAAACTAATTGTCATTGGCGGGAATGTGGTACAGAGTATCCTACTCAAGATGACTTGGTTAAGGTATAACAATTGTTTATCTTTATATTTAAAATTTCAATTTTCATTTTTTTATAAATATTATTAAATTAAAATATACACGTTAATAATAAAAATGTTTTTATCATTTCATATAGCACATTAATAACGACCACATTCATGCGAACAAAAAGTCTTTTGTATGTCGATGGGAGGGCTGTTCGCGGGCAGAAAAGCCATTTAAGGCACAATATATGCTTGTTGTTCATATGCGTCGTCATACTGGTGAAAAACCTCATAAATGCACGGTAAAATAAATAAATATACGACCTTTGTTTCTGTATATATTTTATTTATTATTATTTTTTAGTTTGAAGGATGTTTTAAAGCATACTCACGTTTGGAAAATTTGAAAACTCATTTGAGATCACATACTGGTGAAAAGCCTTACACGTGTGAATTTCCGGGGTGTGCAAAAGCTTTTAGTAATGCATCAGATCGAGCTAAACATCAAAATAGAACTCATAGTAATGAGGTAAGAAATTTTACATACAAAAATACTTTAAAAGTATCCAAATAAATTCAAAATAAAAACACTTAATTCTTTTATTTTGCTTTATTAATTTTAAAATATTAATTAATTATCATTAATATGTAATAAATTAATATTATCAAACCATCTTTTAACATTATATTTGTTTGTGCACGCAAATGCGGCAAATGAAATCATATCTGTAAGTATTTTTATAGTAATAAATTTTAAACTAATTAAAATTAGTATTTAATGATAAGCGATATATAGTTATAAATATATATTAAATATGAAACTGATATTTCAGAAACCCTATGTATGTAAAGCACCAGGTTGTACTAAACGTTATACTGATCCAAGTTCTTTACGAAAACATGTTAAAACAGTTCATGGTGCAGAATTTTATGCAAATAAAAAGCACAAGGGTGGCGATGGTGGTTCTTCTGAAGATGGAGGTCCAGCTGGATTAGATTCAAGTCCAAGAAGTGAAGATATGCTTAGTGGAAAGACTGCAAGTCTTAGCAGCCCTAGCATTAAATCAGAGGTCAGTATTATATTATTTATAAAAATATTGATTCAAATTATCTAAATTTTATAACATTATAGAGCGATGCAAATTCACCTGGACAACAACAACATGATAGCCCTCTTGGCGGTGTAACTCAATTAGCTGGTGGTGGATGTCACGATGATTTTGGATCTGGGGATCCTGGTTCCATATCTGCAGGTCACCGTGTTGTTGGACCGTTGGACGATCCTGCTTGGCCTTATGATGCAGAAGATCTCGAGGTATTGTATATGATATATTATATATAATAGTTTATCATTAGTTGAAACTATTTAATATGATATTTAATTAATATTTTTCTTTTTAGATTGATGATTTACCAGTTGTTCTTCGAGCTATGGTTGGTTTAGGAACAGAAAGGAATTCTACAGTACCAACAGTACAAGAAAGAAACAATGCTCGAAATCGTATGAAATTACGATTGCAGAATAAAAATTCTTCTACAGGTGGAATGCCATCCTTAACATCGCTTTCTACTGTTCCTCAAAGACGTAATGTAGCAATTACTGATTTAAACAGACGTATCACAGATTTGAGAATGGAAAATGGACCAAATACACAAACTAGAACACAAATAGATACACAACAAAGATTACAACCTCCTGGAATTGGTGCTCAGATCAGGAGAGATAGTAATTCAACCGTTAGCAGTTACTATGGAAGTATGCGTTCTGCTGATATGAGCAGAAAAAGTAGCTTAGCTTCACAGGTATATATACCGTTTTATTTTCCAACTAAATTCATATATTTTATTTATTTTATATTTTTTATATAGGCATCAGGATTACGTCCTGGAGGTGGATTGAATATTGCTCCTACTGGTTCATTTTATGATCCAATATCAGTTGGTAGTTCTCGTCGTTCAAGTCAGTTATCTACAAATGGTGTTACAGCAGTACCATGCACACCAAATAATAATTCAATACCTCCACCACCTCCATCACATCTTTTGGCTGGTCATCTTCAACGTTTACAACAACAGCAACAGCAACCTGCATCAGTAGCAGTACCACTATCAAGTAACAATAATCTTGTAGTCCAACAACAGCAACCATGTTCATGGTTAAATGTACCTTCTGCAACACCTGTTGCTGCCACACCAGAAACTGGCTCTAGAAGAATGTCTGAACCATGCCATAGGTTAGTCAGCGAACGGCCAACTACTACTCCACCACCTCGACCAAGTTCTGTACAGTTGAGTCCAATTAAGACACCTGGTGAACATCATCCGAATGAAGAAGTAGTATTAGATGAGGTATGTTCATCTTAGCTTAGGTCTTTAAAATTTTTGAAAATTATATAAATAATTAAAAAATATTCTCTTTAGGTTGGCGAAGGTGAAACAATTGAAAATAAATTAGTGATTCCTGATGAAATGATGCAATATTTAAACCAAGTTGCTGATACGCAAAATAGCGATACTGCAAACTCCGTTCAGAAATATCCAACAAATGATAATGTTTCAACAGCATGGCAGCATCCATCTCCTTCAAATGTCGCCAATTGTGTGCCAAGTCCAGGTGCAACTGTCCCTCCTGTATTATCCTCGCCGAATATAAATCAAATACTTCCTGCATCAAATACTACTTTCACTCAGTTATTACCATCGTCCGATAATCAAAAAGTACAAAGTAATTCTACTACAAAACAACAAAATAACATAAATCAAGTTATGCCATCACCTCCTTCAAATATGAATCAAATGCTTCATTCTCCCGCTTCAAACGTGAACCAAATGATAAATAGTCCAGCTTCAAATTTGAATCAAATGATACCATCACCTGCAGGAAATCTAAATCAAATGTTGCCATCTCCTGCTGGAAATATGATACCTTCACCTTCTGCAAATATCAGTCAAATGATGCCAAGTCCCTCGTCCAATTTAAATCAAATGATGCCAAGTCCTGCATCTAATTTAAATCAAAAACTTCCAAGTCCGTCATCGAATTTGAATCAAATGATGCCAAGTCCCTCGTCTAATCTTACTCAAATGATGCCAAGTCCTGCATCGAATCTTACACAAATGATGCCTAGTCCTGCATCAAATTATAGTCAAGTGCCTGCGATTATAACATCTCCTAGGTCCCATCAAATGATACCATCACCGGCCCAACAAGCAATGCCCAGTCCAGGGTCTCAAATGTCTATACCATGTAATATTATGCGATCACCGGGTCAACCAACATGTTATACTAATGGCCGACAAAGTATGGCATCTCAGTGTTACAGTAGTAACAATAACTGGAACGCTAATAATGCAAGATCAATGTGTCATTTACCAAATAACGATCATCAACATTCAAATATGAATAATATGTGTCCATCACGGCAAGTACATTCCCATATGATGGATTTTGCACATGCACAACAAGGATGTCCAAATCAAATGCATACATTTAACATGAATCCTAATGGACAATGCATGAACCATGGTTATCAAATGTGTCAAAATCAAAACATTTCAAATAGATATCCTAATTCAGCAAACACTTACCATCATCAACAAAATCACAGTTATTCTTGCACTCCCCACATAAGTGAACCATTAGCATCACCAGCTGTTGCAAACACAGCTCCACCTGATCCCATGGGTCCACCTCAAGCTGCACAAATGTCTCGACCTTGTACTCATCAAAATTATGACCAAAATTCATCTCAACAATGTTATTCTCAACAACAAACTGGATTTAACATGAGTAATAGATGTAATCATAGTTGTGGAATGAATAAAATTGGATGTTATCAACAACAAAATAAAATGTGTTACCATCAGCATAGTGAAATACAATGTAGCGATGTTAGCCAATCACAAATGTCACCAGGTATAGTTCAACAAGTACAACAGCAACAAATACAGCAACAGACACAACAACAAACGCAACAACAAACACCACAACCTGGGGCAAATATGAGACAAGATGCATATCAAAGAACATTAGAATATGTTCAAAGTTGTCAATCATGGGTAGGACATCCTGATGCAGTTTCAAGCAGTACTGGATATTCACTATTGAAACAAGACACTTCTAATATGGTTATTAATGATCTTACTTCTTCATTAACATCTTTGCTTGAAGAAAATCGGTATTTGCAATTAATTCAATAAAAGATTATTATAACATTCTATAAATTAAAATACTATTATAAATAGTTGTTACTTATTTATTTCTGTCAACATATTTTTATAATACAAAATTATTTTTAGTATTTTAAATAATTGATAGACTATTTAAATCTTATATTAAAAAAAAATATTAGATGGAGAACAATGTTTTATATTTTTATGTCTTAAGAATCCTTCCGTTAAATTTAAATACTTATTGTAATTAATTTCGAAGCATATTATGTAACATTGCATTTAAAACATCGTTCATTTTAATTTAACATAAATTTCATTAAGTATCTTATAAACGTTATTTATTATTGAAATAAAATTATACATTTGCAGTGAATGATTTGTTAACCAATGCAAAATATTATTTCATTCATCGTAATTACAAATAAGTCATTGACCGCAAATTCTGAAAATTTTATTTCTTGAATATTTTTCACATTGAAGATAAACATATTTTAAATTATTTACTATGTTAAATTGTATTATATTGAAATACAATTATTATGAGGCATGTGATAATAATTATTTACATATAAATGAATGAATTAATTAAAAATGTTAGTTTTAAAGTAGTTTATAAGACGATTTTTTGCTTTAACAGTTGTTTATTTTAATTTATAAAATATACTTTCTATTATTTTACTTGTTATATAATAATTATTATGATCTCTTTGGTGCAAATATACGTATGCGTATGAACTGATTTTAAAATTTACGCAGGCGTAACAAATTCATGTCGTGTTCAAAAAATAATAAAATTTACAAAAAACTATTTTAAAATATTTACTATATTATTTAAGAAAATCAATATTAATTGACAATTTTGTAAAGAAAATATTAAAAATTGTAAATAATTATTAAAGAAATACGTTAATAAATATATATTCTTTGTACATTACGGAATTAAAATATGATTTCGTGGTTTTATGTTCTTTTCCTGGTCTAAATTATAAATTAATACTTCATCTTCATAATCTGGGTGCACCTGTGTAAAAAATTGTTTTTAATATTTTTATTTTCGTTTTATTAGTACACTTACTTCTTTTATTTTATGCCAAAAACATTCTATAAATTGAAAAGCCCTGTAACAACGATCTACAGATGGATTTGCGGTACATTTATATAAAATAAATTCTAGTAAAGTCATATCTATGGACGTTTCCTCTAAAGCACTTTTAATTTCTGATAAAAGAAATCCGCCATCTTCATCCATCTAAAAATAATTACAAAAATGATAAATGGTTACATGTTTTATATCGAACTAAAATACAAAATATTTTTTATTGTTTCATAGAATATACAAAATTTGAAAATTGTCCATATATCAAACAAAATTGAACCATTAAATAATTATCTGCTTTTAATTAATATTATATAAAATAAATTGAATTAAGTGTGGGTTTTTGTTAAATTTTAAATATTTTTTTTTTTAATAATATTCGGTAAGTTTCAAAATGATAATTTATTATAAATTCATATCACTTTCAACATCGTTTAAATTTCTTATGTTGCAATTAATTCCATTTATTAAAATAAAATTTTAATTTTAACATTATTTTTTATGTCGCTTTCATTTCACAAGTATTTTAAATATACTAAAAATCAAAATATTTAAATAAAAGTATTGAATTATGATTTTAAAATATTTAAATTCAATCTTTGAATTTACGCAAATTTCAACTTTTTTTTTAATTTGAAATATTTTTTATTGAAGAAAATAAAGCATTTTAAAGCAAAGTAATTAATAAATATTAATTAAAAATGCAGTAAAATGAAATAAAAAAAAATTTAATCATGAAAAATGATGTTATAGGTATACTTTTAAAAATCATATTTAAACAAAATAATATTTACCCATTCATATTTTGTAAATAAACAATGTAGAAAACATTTGAATTCACTTGTCTCATTCCCAGATAAATTTTTGTTAATTAAAACTTCGTTCATTGTTGCTGAAATAACAAATCTTATTTTACGAAATATTTTAAATAAATTAAATAACTTACTTAAACTTATAGAAGACGTTTCATTACAAACTTTTATAAATTTCATATCTGTACTTGTAGAATAAGTAGTTCTACAACTCATATCATGAATTAGAAAAATACTTATTATAAATATAATTAATTTCATTGTGATTTTTGCACTATGGACACAATGATTGCTAAAAAATTACTAACAATTCATATACTGACATATCATAATATATCCTGTGTAAGATGATAACATTTTTGTTATATAGTTTATATTATTTTAGATTAAAGTACAATAACCCGCTTATTAAAGGATATAAAAATTTTGATTTAAAAGAAAAATTACCTCAAATATACAATTTCGTTTATAAAATATAAATTTAATTTTATCCTAATGTTCTCAAATAAAATATCAGCTTATTTTGACTATATAAAATCTTTAAACATTGTTAACAGTTTTAAAAATTAACAAAAAATAAAAATTAAAAAAAAATTAAATAGTTATTTCAATTTTTTTCTAAATTTTAAGATATTTTGATACAAAAAATATCAAAATTAATTATTCTATAACTTCTGTACATTATTATTATAATTATTTTACGTTAATTTACAACAGCTTCGACTTGCGTGAGGAGTGTGTAAAACTCTTTTAATTTTAAAATTTTCTCTCCTATAGTTTTTGTCAAATGACTTTTTTACTATTTTTATATGACTTCCAAATTCCACCGAAATGTGTAGATTTTGGCGGACTAAATTTCCAATTTATAAATTTGCCGTCGTTTCCAAGAGAATCAACAAAACGATAATAATTTTCATGAACAAATTGAAAACATCCTTTTAATTCTGGCGTAGCACCGACAAAATTTGTGCCATTGTCTGAATGTACCGTATGAGGAATACCTCGTCTTGCAATAAATCTACGAAGTGATGCTGCTAAGAACGCTTCTGTCGACAAATCAGAAACTAGTTCTACATGTATTGCTTTCGTATTGAAACAAGTAAACAAATAAATATATAATTTGTAAGTTTTATAGCCACGAGCACGTCTATCGCGAGTTAGAAATGGTCCAGCGAAAACAACACCGCAATAATAAAATAGAAGTGACGGTGTCACGCGATCCTGTGGCAAGTTTCCCATTTCTTGATAATATATTCGTGGCCTAACTTTAAAACAATCTAAACATTTATGTATGATATCTCGAATTAGACTTTTGCCCTTTATGGGCCAATATTTTTGACAAAATTAAATTTAATAAACTTTGTTGTCCACAATGCATTAAAAACGGATTAGTTTTAAAATTGTCTACCTGCCAAAAACGTTCAATTTTCGATTCTAAACTCAAATATGAGAATGAAGTTTCCGAATTATGCTTATTATTTATCTGACCTGAAACGACCCAACCAAATTTGTTTTTTGCAATATTAATTTTGAACCAGTTAAATTAATTCTATCCTTTTCAAAAATTTCCCATAATACTGGTGCACTTAATAAAATTTCAATGGGTTTCGAAATATTAAAGAAATTATCTGCTAAATTGATATTTTTTGGCAGATTAATCAAAGATTTTTGAATAAAAATTAGAGTGAAAGATTCTGTAATTTTATTCAAGACTAAAAACGATGAATTTTTCAAATAGTTTTTATATTTGCCGAAGTGAAATATTTGATTTAGTTTGCGTAATTCTACTAATTTTCAAATTCGATTTGTGCTTATCTAATTGCAATTTATTGACTAATTCACAACTAATAAAGTTAGATTGAGACGCTGCGTCGAAAAGAGCGAGAGCTGTACGAGAAACACCGTTTTTATTAAAAATAATTATTTCCAGCGTATTATTATTAATTATCAAAACGTAAATTGTATAATTTCCGATAAATAAATTTCATTTAGATAATAAAATAGAACTACAAATTCCAGTTAAAATATAAAATATTTATTTCATATAATAATTTAAATAATCAAAATAACTATTGAAATATTCATTATAACTAACAAACTAAATATTTAAATATATTTTTATGTAGAGTAATAGACAAATTCAATTTTTAATGAAGATATCTAGACAATATATAATTTTTGAAATAATACTTTACATTTAAATTGTAATAACGTATTATTATACTCAAGAAAATATCGAAATAAATCGTATCCAAATAGTATAGTATTTACATATAAATACTAAGAAATAATTTCATGTAATTATATTTTCAGCAATATTTATTTGTATATAAATAACGTGAATTGAAATATAATTGAAGAAAATAAGAAATATATATTCTATTATATTAATAATAATGGAAGAAAATCCGTTGTTATGGCGTAACTTAAAAGCTCTTAATATAATTGGAATGTGGCCACCTAAAGAAAATAAATGTGGCTTTATTTATAATATTTATTCAAAATTAGTTTTTATTTGGTTTGTTTCTTTCACAACAAGTCAATTCATTGAAATGAAATACATATACAAAGATTTTAAAGAATTAACATCAAATGCAGGTGTTTCTTTATTATATACTGTGGGTATTGCAAAAGTATATATTGTTTTATTTAAAAAAGATCGAGTTATTGCTTTAGTAAATACAATAAGAGAAACGGAACTAAATATTTTAAATACAAATGACAATACTTTAAAAGACATATTAAATCAATATATATTACAAAACTGGGGAGTGTCTAGAAAATTCTGGTTACTGACATTTTGGACAATAATGGGATTTTTCATAAGTCCCAGCATTGAAGGAATGTTATTGGAACCACAAGAAATTCTATTCTCTAATGGAACTCCAACTGGAAGATTTAAAAAACCATTAGTATTTAGTTCTTGGTTTCCATTTGACAAATATGACACAATGCAACATTATATTCTAGCATATGCGCTACAAACTATTTCTGGTACATTTGGTGCATCGTATTTAGGTATATGGGACACATTTATTGTAGCATTGATGATTTTTGCTATTGGACAATTTAGAATTTTACAATATTATTTGAAAAATATTTACCCGTATGATAATAAAGAAGCTAATGAAATGACCGAAGACGATATAAATGCTAATTTCGTTAAATGTGTTAAACATCATAATATGATTATTCAGTAAGTACATTTTTATTATCGATATATGTGTTTATTAATTGAAATTTTAATTGAAACTAGTATCTTCGTTGCATTTAAGTTCATTTTTAGTGTTAAGAAAATATTTTTGTCAACCATAATTATATTTTCTCTAAAAATTAAAAAAAAAA
>NEEE01002973.1:76813-89125 GCA_002278615.1 Pogonus chalceus
TAGAGCCATTCGACGCAATACTCAATAGATTTTGAAAAGTTTTGGAAAATACACCCTATGTATATGTTTGTTAATATAAAATAAATATAATAAGAAATTTATTTAAGATTAATTCGGATTTATTCAAAAAAGCTATATTTTTATCTAGTGACAACACTGAAACATTTGACCGATTTTAGATATCGGATTGAGATGTATTCGTGCGAGTTCAAAATTTTCAATTTGTTTTCGATTACTGGGTAGTATACGTTTCTTGAAGTTTGGTCTTTTGTTTAAGTTATCTTATTGAGTCATTATACTTTTAATGACGCATATATTCTTTTGCGTTTGTATTTTTTTGTAATTAGTATATATTTCTATTTTGTTTGTTTTTAATTTTTTTTTTTTTCAATATTTATATTTATAATGTTGTGTTGTCTGCTTAGAGTGCTGTATAAAATTTATATATCCTAGGTAACTTACTTACATGATTTCTACTATTATTTGTTATGGGATTTGTTTTAGGCTTAGATGAAGTCACGAGTGTGAAACTCTCGATTTTAATGACTTTTTAGGAAATACAAATGACTAACTGATATTTAGTGTTAACTTTATACATATATTAAAATTAACTAATAATGTACAACCAGTAGACCATATCTTTATTTTAGATTAATAATTTCAAAATGGATTAGAATTTATGTACGATTATGTTAGTTTAATTCGATTCGGAAATAACTGGTAACTGATTATTTTTTATATTAATTAATCCATCATTTCGACATCAAACAGAGTCTTTGAAAATACATCGCTTTAAGAATATAATTGTAAAAAAAAAAATAGAAAAACATCTTTTATTATATATTTTATATTTAAATATGAATAATCAAAACACATTTATGATGAGGCACATTTTGGATAATAAATATTTTTATAATTTAATAACGTATATAATAAGTATTAAATTTTTGATTATCTTTTTCAGATTTTACGTGCTTCTTATTCATATTTAGCCTTACTGCGGCAGGTGTATGGACGCCCTACCGATGAAGACTAATTTATTAACGTCTATATTTATTTTCACTAAATTATTTACAAATTAGGCACTTGAATAATGATAAACATATTTTATAGTTAAGTTGAACTTGTTTTGTAGTTGCTATCAAAATGTTTTTAAGGCAAAAAATTATTTATGATTTTATAAATGTTACTATTATCTCTTAAACATTATCAAGTTCATCGTAATTAAAGTAATTAAATACTTTAAGCTGTTTAATCTATTTTGCACTAAATAAATGATGCTTATATAGTTAAAAAAATATCTGGGTTATCGTATGAAAAGTAACTTAAATACTATGTGGCCTGTTTACTTTTTTAATTTATAGTAGTAAAGTTATTTGTTTATTGCTTCATATTTTTTTAAATTAACATAGTTTTACATGATGTTATGTGAAGTGCTTAAAAGAAGTCACAAGACTATCAAATAAAGATTTATTTTGGAATTATTAGAGCAGCCAACTATATTTTTATTTTGTACGCAGCCAGTCTGCTACTCAAAATCCATATTTTATTACAGAGTCTATCCTGCTGTCTGCATAAAAATGAAATTTGTTGACCCTCATTGATAATTATTAAAGAAAAAAAAAAAAACTTTTGCATTATTTATAAAGTGATATTGGCAAACATTATTTTATGACTTGTCCTTATTAATTTATTTTCTTGTTCTTGTTTCCTTAAACTTTGTCATCCATTGTTTTCAGATTTTTTATTCATGCTTCCGCATCCTTCTAAAAATTCTTCATTATTTTCTCATGTTTGCATAGCCTAGATCAAAGATTATATAATACTTTCGTTCGAGCACCGCTACTTCTGTTATCCTAATTATTGCATTTTTATAATCATGTATTTCAAATTTAGTTTATAAGTATGTAATTTTAAATGCAAATACCATTCAAAAGAGTTCACTTTATACACTCCTGTAAAAGAAGTGGCCTAATTATAGGTGCTATAATTACAGAATCTTATTTAATTATTTTTAGAACAGTATTATTTTTATGTTCCCAATCATACACAAAATAAACTCCTTGACATATATAATCTGTTTGCACATGTATCTGTTTGTTTATGCAAAAACTATAAAAAATAATTTTTATCAATACACTTTGTTTAAAAAGCTAATTAGATATTTTTAAGAAACTGCATGATAAAAAAGTATGACTATGAGTATTTGTAATTGACTAAATAAAACTTTTTATTTTAATTTAAATGAATCGTAGTTTATTTTAATTCACAAAAAAATAATAGTAGAAATAAACTTAAAAAGATACTAGATAAGAATATCAAACGTCCGTATACCGTTTACTATTTTAATTATCCGGAAGGATTTTTAGAACGACGGATGAATGAAAAAAATAATCTGGGGTAATATAAAATCTAAAACCGGTCCTGGTTTCCAAGATAATGTTATGAAAACAAGTAATTTCAACTAATCGTATTGTTAAACTGTTTCAGTTTATTTTAAATACATAATTATTTCATTATCTATTTTCTTACATATTTAGTATAGATTTATAAATAAATATAAACAATGCAAACATTTCTATCTACATTTGTGATACAGAGTGTACACGTGACGTAATACTTGTTGCCAAGCTGTGTATTCTATCAGCTGACGCAACATACAAAGCGTTCAACAATCATCCAATCAAAAACCGTATTGGCAACTCCCACCAATATTTCCTTTGCCATTTGTGTCTGTAGTTGTAGTTCTATGTTATTCTTTTAGTTTTGATTTTAATATCACTGTTTAGTTAAACAAATCTTAAGTACCTTAAAATTATTTTTATATATATGTTTATGCTATTTATAGTTACCTTTATAAATATATTCAAATACAACAGTTCACTTTGTGTTGAAGCTAGTGTTAGTTATTTTATTAATAAATTTATTGTGTTTAAAAGTATTAGTGCTAAGTGTTATAACTTTACATCGTAATTAAAAATTTTAATATTATATTGCAGTTTTATTGTGAATTATGTACTTGAAATTTTCATTGTTCTAATTAAAATTATAATTTTTAAAATTCCTGTCACTAAGTTGTGCCTTGGTGGTGTCCACGAGGATATCACTATGGGACAAATTGGACATGATGTAAGTATTTATAACCTTAGCTAACAAAAATTTAATTTTAAAGTTTAATCTTTGTAATTAGCTATTTATAGTAACTTTAAAGTTCACTTCAATATTTTTATTCAAATCATTTAATTTAATTCAATTTCAAAAACTGACCAATTTTATAAAAAGTTTTTTTTTATGGATGAGAGATAAATAATAAAGATATAATTACATGTATGTATAAGATATTTACGAAACAATACATATTTATTAATATATACAATTTTATCTGTTTAAATTATTCTTTGTCTAGTACTAAAATCTGTGTGTATTTTTATTTTGGCACTAAGTATATTTTCGATACATTTCTTCTTGCTGTTATTACTCATAAAATAAACATTTAATCTAATTTAATGATGGTTGTTATTTGTTTCAAAGTATATTTTTAATTTTAAGAAAAATAACAAAATATTTTCTTTGTTATATTCTATTTTAAAATGTATATCAAACATATTTTTGTATAATAAAATGTATTATTTAAAACAGTAACACTACGTATCATAATAATCTCATGCTATTAGTGAAGAGATAAAAATAACTGGCTTCCTTGTTTGTTTATTATATAAAATACATATTTTGTCGCATATCTAGTTTGTTTATCAGTCTGTGTTGAATTTATTTTATAACTGAATTTTGAGATACATTTTGTCAATAGTGCATTTTAAGAAAAATTAACCATCTTAATTATTATTATTTTTACTATTATTTATAAAAGAAAATTCTGTCAATGGTATTATGAATATATTTTTTTTTTTAATTAGAAGAATAATTAATAAAGCCCTGTTTTCATTATTTGATTTTACGATTAAATACGCTATGACGAAAGTATTATTTGAAAATAAAATTCTGGTTTGATCCTAATATGATTTCTTATTAACATTCTTTTATATTTCCCATAGAACAATATCAACCAACACATAGAAGAGTTACTGCGTTTTAAAATATGAAATAATTTATTCACTTCATTTCCAACATTTATTTGCAATTTATATCGGAAAAACCATTTGTAGTTTTTAATTAAATTGTTTTAACAGTAGGCTATAAAATAATTTGCATTTTAAATTATAAAAAATATTTATAATCTATAGAACAACATTACTTTTAAGGGATTTTGCGACTAAAACATATTCATTAATCAGAAAATTGTATGTTATTTGTTACATATTTAAGGGTAATTTATTACTAAATATCTAAACAATATAAAAATATTATGTAGATTAAGTGTGAAGATGTTTTTGTCGCAGGGGTATCGGAAAGAGGCTAAACTTGTTTACCGATTTTAAAGCTGAACGGTCAAAGGGCATTGAATTTTCCAAATTATTATTGGTAAAATCTTAACAATTAGTCTAAGGATAAACCTAATTACCGTGAATTAAAAAAATATACTTATATACTAATGTGAGTTTTTGCTTTTACAGACGCAGACATTATTAAACGACACATTATTGCAAAATAATCGGCTTGATCATGTGAGCCAGGTAATGGGCTATCACCCTTCGTATCTTAATAATTTTCTGAAGACTCAAAATTTTATTATGCGTGGTGATGGTCCATTACCTTATGATTATAGACATTTTATTGCTATTATGGTAAGTTGAATAGTAAATAGATTTTTTATTAATACTTTTAACCCCTTTAATTAATGAAATAATTTAATTCTACTACATATTCCTATATCACTGTTAATAATAATTTCTCATTATTACTTTAAAAACTATATAAATGTAAGAAAAGTTATTTAATTGTTTACTACAGAAAAATAATTGTATTCACTAAACTGCAATGAATAAGTGTATTGTCATATAAATGTTTAACTAAAAAAATAGACTTGATGAACGCAAATAAATGTATTTTTAGAAAATCCAAATGATAATTCATCTATATTTTTAAAATTTATTATAGGCAGCTGGTCGACATCAATGTAGTTATTTAATTACATTGCAAAAACGTGAGTTTTTATTCCAAGGTGGAGATCCAATTTGGTTAAAAGGTTTAAGTTGTATACCAAAGAAACTGAGAAATTTGTATGATATTAATAAAATTTTGGCACACCGTCCTTGGTTAATCAATAAAACACATATTGAGGTAAAATTTATGTATTATTTTTAATTATTAAGAATCGTATTTACAATATAAAATTTATTGTTTATATGTTTTTTATGGAATAATACAAATGATTAGATATTATTTCGCAGATTTGTTTTAGTTGATATAAATATTTTGCGACGTAAATGTTAATTTATTGTAATTAGTTATCTATAAATTATTAACTGTTATATTTTTAAAAAAAATTCCATATCTAAGAATTTTTTTTTTTTAGAAATTGACGAAGGGCAATGATAGTTGGTCAGTTGCGGAAGTAGTTCATGCTATTGTGATACTAGTTCATTTCCATTCACTTTCATCATTTGTGTTTTCTTGTGGTGTTAATCAAGAATTGGATTTGCCCTGTGATAATGCTTATTACCCTCAAAATTCTGATAAAATAACTCCTACACCTGGAATCAAAGATGGAAGTGCTAAAAACAACAGTACAACAAAAATTGAAAATGATATTTCACCAAAGAACATTTGTAATCTGTCGGAAGACATACCAGCGGTTAAAGATACTTGGCAAGGTAATTTTGTTTATACTACATGTTTACTGAATTTTATTTGCCAGTCAGTAGTCCGTGACAATAAAAATAGAAACATAAATATAAAGGAATTTTTTTAATATAGCATCAGTAAGGACCAAATTTCCTAGAACGAAGCCATTTGTTATTATTGTTCATCTTTGATTTAATTGCATCATTTTTGTTATTTTATCAGTAATGTCATATGTATACCATTTCCGTATTTTTATTTTTAATTCACAACAACTAGTATGAAATATTCATTTAAATTTTGTCATACTATTAATATTTATTTTATTTATAAATTTGAATAAAATTTGATATAATTTTAAATTTATTTTCTTGGTAATTAAATGCCCTAACACTTCAATGTATGCTAATTTCTAAACTTGTTGTTAAAAGGGTGGCTTTATACTTTATATTAATGAAGCTTTTTTGTTAATATTTTTTAGATCCTGATATTTCTACTGCCATTAACTCATATCCGTCATCATCTCCTACAGAACCAGAAGTTGGTATTACAACTTTAATGCAACGTATGAAGACTCTTTCAGAATGTAAAGAACAATGTACACCAATAGAATTAGCAAAACGTTTTGAATACATTGAATCGCAAAACGCAGAATTGGGTACAGTTCCTGAAAAATTACCTGAAATATCTGCGGATATTAGTCTATTTGTTGAAGATCCGTCATTTTTGTATCAGGATTTTGCAAGAAGAGGTGAGTCGGAGATATCTACCTTTAGAGTACAAGATTATTCTTGGGATGATCATGGATACTCGCTTCTAAATCGGTACGTCCTAGTTATTTTAACTTAAGTTAATTTATTCTAAATAAATGGGTATATACGAAATTAATTATTTATGAACAAGTTGTATATTAGAAATTCAAAACAAGAAAAGTTTTCATTTTGTAAACATTTAATCATAAGTTTTATTTATTAATGAATTTCTTTAGAATTATTTAAAATCTACTTTAACTTTTGTTCTTTTTTTTTTTAGTAGCGCATATTATTATTTTATTTATTTATTTATTATCCATCATAATATTATTTTCTAATATCTTAAAATTATTAATATTTGATTAATTGATTGAACCATCACAGAGCTTAAAATTAAAATGTAGGAGGAAATTATTTTATTTTAAAATATATAAAATTATTTGGATAATCGAATTAATAAAATTGTTTTAAGTAAAGTAAACCAATTTAGTTGCTAATATCATAGAATTTGTCATAAATAAATTATTATTGATAAATCAGATCTAATATACACTTTATCGAACTTGGTTGATTATTTTTTTATTTGTTTTATATTTTTTGTTGATTATGTTTTTTTATAATATTATAATTATTTCCATTAATTAATGTAGCTTATATAATGACGTTGGAAATTTATTGGACGAAAAATTCAAGACTGCTTATAATCTCACATATTATACAATGGGAGGTCGTACTGATGTAGATACTTCTAGATTTAGACGAGCAATATGGAATTATATCCAATCCATATATGGTATACGACATGATGATTATGATTATGGGGAAATAAATCAACTTCTTGAACGAAGTCTTAAAACATTTGTAAAAAGTGCTTGCTGTTATCCGGAACGCATTACGAAGAAAGATTATGATAGAGTATTGAAAGAATTTAAACATAGTGAAAAGGTAAATTAATTTATAATATTTTTTGAACATATTCTGACACGAGAGAATCACAATATTACCTTAAAATATTTCTTTATGTACTTACTTTGGACTCCTATATAGCTTAAGTTTTTATAACGCGAACTTCTATAGTCGTCGCCCGGAAGCAAATGCATGATATAATAATAAGCAAATGTTGTTTTATTTGATATACGTAACTATATTTTTTACCTTCTTAATACTTAGTTGATATATTCATTAATAATGTGAAGTACGTCGCAACTTTATTCGAACAATTATTTTTGCAGTATATGCAGTTTTTGTTTATAGTCGTCGCCACGAATCAATGTAATTACGTAATAAGCAGATATTTTACTTCGACATACCTTATTATCTTTTTAATTTTCTTAACGCTTAGTTGATATACTTCTCAACAATGTAAAGTACGGCTCAACTTTATTCAAAAAATTATGTATGCAGTCTACTCAGTTTTTGTTTACATTTGTTACTTCTTTACAAAGCGTTCGTGTATATAGGAACAATGGCTTTTTCGGTACACATAATGTTTCAAATCGTGGGATGGTACAATGCAAATGTACAATGATTACAAAATATATTTGCTTGAAGACGATCATTATATAACGTACGAAAGATATTCCGGCTAATGTTTTTATATAACGCCATTCTTTGTATAGTGCTTCAAATAATAAATTACATAAATTATCATCATTTAAAAGTTAGATGTGCATTAGTTGTAGTTGTAAAACAATTTATCAATGTAAAGAATCTTAAAAAAACATAATACATAAATTTGTATAATTACATTGTAATTAAATAGGTTTTTTATCAACTGCGTAAAAATGCCATTTAAAAATGCTGTCCTAATTATAAAACAGCGAATAAAAGTTGGCATAATAATTATCATCTCAAACGTTATACATTTTATGGGAGGCAAATTCCCGTCAACATAAATTCCTATAACGCTAATTCATAGAACGCGTAAAGTATCAGCCGCATTATACTGGAGTCTACTATATATTGTTAAATTACTCTTAAATCTATACATGCAAAAAAACAACTAAAGATACCCCCTGAATAAAAAATAATAATTTAAGCTTAAACTGAGTAAAACAATCAAATATTAAGGACTCTACTCTCTAATATCAGGGCCGAACTTTTACAAAACATATATGTATACAATACTATTATCCAAAAGATAATTTTGAACTTTGAATTTTTATTTCTGATATTTTAATATTCATGCTTAATGTTAATTAAAATGTTATGAATTGCCGTCCATTTACAACAGATTTTAATTCGCAGAGTTATAATTTTTTTTTATTATTTATTTATTTATTTCCTAAGATTTATATGTAATGATTAGCTATACAACCATGTATTAGTTGAAAATATAGAAGCTTTTAAAAGTATTTCGTTTTATAATATTTTTTTAATCAATATAATTCTAAATTGGACATAATAGAACTTCAGAAAAGTAAAAGCATGGATTATTTTCACAGTAATTTGTTTCCTCTAAAAGATGAATATTTTTTAACATAATTTTTTAATATATCTTCAATATTATAAAGATATTCTCTGGTAATATTTATTGACATAATTAATTTTCTTTTAAGGTTCATGTCAATCTAATGGTATTCGAAGCACGGATACAGGCTGAATTATTGTATGCACTTCGTGTTGTTATGCGTTATACAACATAGTTTGTCAAAAGATGTGACAAAATATTTAAATTGATGTATACTAGTTTTATCCTTGTTTTATGAGTAATTACATGGGACAGTTAAATACTTTTATTAAATTTGTGAAATAAAGTTTATAAGGACTGCATATAATGTTATTGCGTTGTAATTAAGAAAAAAGTGTAAAGTTTTGTATATTATCAAATTTAATAATGTTAATTATATGCAAATCATGATTTTTATACATGCAAAATATGATCTCAGTATTACTGTAAACAGATAAACAAAAATATGTATATATGTTCACTGCCATGATAATTTGTATAATTTTTTGTAAATTTTATTCATGTTTCTTTTACTAAATTTGCTTTGCAGTTTGTGATTTTATGATGTTGATATGTAAACTAAAATATTGTAGTTTCCGGTGTATAATTAAATAATTTAAAATTTCTATGTTAAGTTTAATCTGTGATGTAATAGCCTTTATTTTTAAAAATATACTTATTTTTACATTAACTTTAACATATTTAATTGATTGTTTATGAAATGAAATTAAAATATTGTTTGCATGCTATATATTAAATATTATTTACTAATATGGCTACTTTAAGACTTTTTCTGCTTATTTTTTTCTTCTTAACTTTGTAATTAGAATGCTATTATTGTCTGCATGATTTAAATTTTACAGCTATTTAAAAATTCTTCTCTTTTCTTTTGTGTGTAACCTGCTAATTATATAATACTAATTTTTAATAAATTGCCATACTTATTATTTTTATATGTTTTTAGCTTTTATTGTTTTGTTTTCGAATGTTTTGAAATAAATNATTTTTTAATAAATTGCCATACTTATTATTTTTATATGTTTTTAGCTTTTATTGTTTTGTTTTTGAATGTTTTGAAATAAATATGTGAATATAAATAACATGCAATAACTAAAGATATGTGCCGAAATATCACATAAAAAGTATCATTAAAATAATTTCATTGTTTATTGAAGGAAAACTAGTTGACCAAACTATATTTAGTTATTTTCAAACTAGTCATTATAATAACTTGCTAGGTGAGAGAGGTTATTAAAGCTTAATCAGTTGTTACAAAGTTTTTATTGTTATTAAATACAAATTTTTAATAGTTGTAAAACACTGTTAAGTTATTTTTAAATTAAAAAGTAACTTAGCTTGATTTCTGTTTTAATTTTTAACTTTTTTATGTCTTTGTTACTAACAAATTTTAATTAATAAGCTATAACTAAAAACTGTATCCTGCAATATTAGTATAAGAAATGACCTAATTAAAATCATGATATTTTTAATTATTCTTATTATTGTTATAGTATTCTTTATATTATTGTGTTTATTATTTTTGATGAATTTGTTTTATTATATTATATATTAAAGAAGATATAATTTCATATTGAAAATCATGAGTATATTTTTTAAATTAACTATATACCTATCTTTTTTAATATGAAAATTCTAAAATAGGAGTTTCGTCATTATTTCAAGGTAAGTCTGTTGTATTTAATGAGTAATAATAATAATATTTGAGAATATGAGTCACTATTATGAATAAAATGTATTACTTGTGATAACTAGAAAATAATAAAACTTGCCTATAACCATATACAAAAGACTTTGTAACGCGCAAAAGATACTACGACTACTGTTTCTATAAAACTCAATTATTCGTTCAAAGCTGCAAATAATAAAATACAAGAATTACTTGCATTTAAGAATTAAATCTGCTTCAGTTATACAGCACGGATTCCTATAGCGCGTAACGTGAAAGTCTGCTGTACTTGCATATAAAATTATAATAAGTTAAAGTTGTACAGTGATATAAATTTTTATTTTAGATTTCATCTCACATAAAATGACAAGCATTTTATATTTTTTCTTTTGTATACTATAAATATAGACTTTAAAAGATACAATACACATAAAAAAAACCTTGTATATCTTTAATTTAAATTTATTTATTGGGTATAACACCAAACAATTTTTAAGTAAAGTTAATTTTATTTTTTCCACATACATATAATTTTATATATAAAATCTTGCAATAATATGAATGTGTAAGTAATTGAAAATAGTGCTTTAATTTTATTATAATTTATGAAGCTATAAACAGGATTTAATATATCATTTACATTTTTTACTTATAATAATTTCTAATATATACATCAATATAGTTTTTTCTTATATTAGACCGTATTATAAAATATAATAAATCACTACTCCAATATAACGTTGAATAAATTTATTTCATCATATAGTATTTTAACTGTATTGAAATATATTCATTTTTATTTTAGTAAATATGTTTACTTCTGTTTGTTTGCTAAAAAAACTATGTTTTAATATTAATTTAATATCTCATTGTTCCTCCAGTTTGGAATCTATGTCAATATGAGCTTGATGTGTGATTTTTCGTTGCGTATTATTTGGTTTTTTATGTTCTGTGTTAATTGTTTTATTTTGTGAATCGGATACACATTCCGAACTACCAGTTCCACTAATTTTTATAACTGGAATCGTATCTGACCAATTCGAGTTTATAGAATCATGATGAACGTCTTTAGAACTAGATGATCTAGAGATAGATTTGAGTTTTGGTTTTGTTTTATTTGAGCTACACACGTCGTCAGATTGTTTACTACTTTGATGAGAAGTGCATTCTTCAAAATTATTTGATGTATTTTGTTTAACTCTTTCTTTAAAAATTTTGCCTATATTATTTACTAATTTTTTTTCTCGTTTCGATTTGGAAGCTTTTGCATTTTCATCATCAGATAATGACTCATGTTGTTCAGTATCTGTATCATCAATTGCATTTTCACTGCTTTTCGTTCCTTTTGTTTCTATAGCTCGTTTTAAAAACTTTGCTAAAAAATCTGTAAATTGAAAAATAAAATGATTATTCATACACGTATGTATATGAAGATAATATACCTTTTGTTCTATCGTTGTATTGGTTATCTCCCAGTAAACCATTTTCTTTATCTGATAAAATTTTATTATTTGGTACTATTGGTAATATTTTTTTCCATTTTCCGAACGGTGTATCTTCTGAACCATTTTTTCTCTCATTATCCGCAATTTGTAACATTTTTCTCCTTTCTTCTGTTCTTTCTCTTCTTAGTTGCATCTGAAATTTTAATAAAATATATAATATATGTATATAGTAAGAATAAA
>NEEE01002909.1:0-13104 GCA_002278615.1 Pogonus chalceus
GTTGTACATTTCCCGGCGCGGACATTTTCATTATTTGCAGCAATATTAACTACACCATTTTCCAAGCGGTTGCGTCAACTATTTTTATTTTTATATATTGTTTTATTAAAGCTAACATATGTATAAAACAACGGAAAAAGATTCAGTTGGAAGAAATTATTACTTTGTCTTAAAATTACCTACCAAAAAATGTGAAATACTTTAACTGTTTCGAATATAGCAATAATATAATTTATACACTTACCTTTATATACAAATAAGTTTTAAATTACATCAAAATATGTAATAAAAAACCAACTAATAAATTTGATACTTTGCAAAGCAAAGTTTACTTTATTTATTTTTTTGTTGAGTCGCATATTTCATGGAATAAACATAAAAATTTTAATTCATAAAAATAAATTACTTTCATTTGGAGATTATATAATTTATATTGCTACGCCACTGCATTGCTTATTTAACTGATGACGATATATTATTAATATAATTTTTAATCAATATTAATCAAGGAATATATATTTATTATGTTATATAATAACTAAAATAGTCAACAATTCAAACAACAAGCAATTTAATTTGTTAATACAATATGAAACTAAATATGCTAAATATTTTATTTTATAAATATAGTTAATAGTCAACGCCCCACTAAATGTAAAACAAAAAAAAGAAGATTCAAAAACATACCAATTACAAACGGCTCAACTTGTTGTCCAGCACAATTATACCATGGTGGACGACCGGCTGTATAAATAGTGCGAGTGTGACTATGAATAAAAGATTCAGAAGAAGTTTTTTTCGAAGACTGTGACATTGATGTTGTTCGTTGTCTACGTGGTCTTGGAGACTTTTGCGAACCTGATAATTTGATAATGTCTCACTTGATATTTGCTATTATTTCCATAATACCTGTGGATGGAGGACGAGGAACGTTTGGAACAGTAGTAGGAGACGCTGGAGTGATATAAAAGTCACCACTGAGTGCTTCATCACCTTCTGCCGCAAGTATTTCAGGGAAAACATCTGAATCTGCTTGCGTATCTGCCCCGTCACTTTAAATATAAACAATTATAATTTGCGCTTATTCGTTAATCATCTGGACAAACCATAAATAATTTTAATTGTAAATAACAACAAACAGTGATAAAAGATAAGGAAATTAGGTGTCTATAGATTAATGAATAATTCATTGTTGTTGTTTATTAAATTGACTAAGCGATACTTTCATTTATTTAAACAAATTAATATAGATTACATTCCAAAATAAACAAATCAATAAACACCTTATTATAATAATAAAATAAAATTAAAAAAATATGTAAACATATTCCTAGGTTATGTTTACATAAAACAAAAGAAAGTTACATTACAGAAGAAATTTCCAATTGATTAGATCAACCGGCGAAATAAAAAAACAACCAAATACAATAATTAAACATTAATAAATAAAACAGAAGAATATTTTTCAATAAAATTTTATATTAAGACGTACATGTGCACCGTCGACCTTGCTTTATTATAAGTCTCCTTTGCAGTGCAGCTTGAATCCATTAGTATATTTAAAAAAGTCAATATTTTTGTTAATATTTGTTTAGTTTCAAAAGCGCAATTACTTTTATTTACCTATCAGAACTAGCCGATGAAGGTGGATCAAAATGTGTAATTTTTGCAGCCATCTTTCAACCCTTTAACATGTATTTTGCAATTTATATGCGCATGTCACGTTGAAAGTTGACGTCGCAACTTTTTTCGCAAAAAAAAAAAAAACGACGTGTGGTGAAATTTTTTTTGCTTCGGTAAACAATGACATTGATAAATATAAGTTGACTTATCAGGTACTTTTACTTTTGAAACAACATACTTCGATAAAAAATAGATCTTTCAATATTTATACTTAAAATAATAATATTTTATTTATGTTTTTATTGGAAAAATACAACCGCATTTTTTCCTAGAATTAAATAACTCATAACAAAAAATTATACATACCATTGTCGTTTAAAAATATATCTTGATGGTCTTTACTAAATTCTTTTCACAGATGGGAAAAGATAAGCGCAGGTATAATAATAAAATGCAGGAAAAAGGTTTTGATAATGTTTATTTTTTTTAAACAGTTTGCTTGTCAATACATATCGTGTTAACTTGCAATACAATTTTTAAAATTTCAACTAATTTTTAGGATTGTCTACATACAGAAATGTAGTGCAAAAATGCATGCAATTGATTAATATTAAAACGTTGAAATTCGAGAATTAGGTCATAAATAATTATAATTTGAAATAATAAATATTAACAATTTTTTTTTTAAATAAATCAACATATTTTAACAAGTGCAATAAGAGCATTTTGTTACAAATAACATTTTAATAAGCACATTAAATTATTTTAATTGATATTATAATGATAAATATTTTATTTATTTGTGAAAATATAAAATATTTATAATTATGAATCGGCTAAAATTGCTTATTTAATGTCAATGGTATAGTGTGTGTTTTTTTTTTTATATAAATAATATATTTTTCAATCATATTCATATCAAGCTATGAAAGGTGTATCACAGAACTATTTAATATTTAAAAGTACACATTAAATATGTGATTACAAACAACATTTACTTATATAGTAAAAAAGCAGCAGTTTTTAAAGATATATCGTACATCAAACCTTTAAATTTAAAATTGTTTAAACAAATTTCAAAGACGTGCAGTTGTGGTGATATACCTTTAATATACATTTTAACTTAAGATATGATAGTTACTGCTGTTTTAAAATTAATTCCTAATTATTTATAAGTTTATATAATTTATTTTCAACTACTTACAATTATAAAAGTATTATAGGCAAGGATAGAAAAATTTATACAATTTAATAATAAACTTATCAAAAATGTTTGTTTGTGAAAATAGCCGCCAATAAAGTAGTTAAAGTAGAAAAACTACAGTTTTTTTCTTCAAATACGTATATTAAATTTTATTCCTCTAATGTTCGATTATAATTTTTTTAATTTATGGTGAACATGTTTACATATACAAGGATGAAAGTTTTTATGTTAAATGGAAAATAACAATTTAATTTGTTTCTAGGAATGTTTTGTATATTTCTCTATTAAAAAATTGTAAATTTATGTCACTCTATTTTATTATTGCACCTAATTCATGGCATTTACATTAACAAAACAAGTTTCTAGTCAAAAATTTTTTTTATAAATTAAATAATTTATTAATTTACATTTGACAAGTATAAAATTTGAGGTTACAATTTTTAAATCTGTTTAAAATGCAATAAAACTGATTTTTTTATATGTATATAAAATAAACTATAGAAAATATTTCTAAAATAAATAGATAACTTATAAATATAGATAAATTTATGCAAAAAATGTATCTATTATTTCTATTAATATTTGTGGTGTGCATAAATTACAATGTGGCACTTAAACATGATAAAATAATAAAGAGTAATTAAATAACTAATTACTCTTTAAAAAAATAATGCCAATGAAAAAATATAATAAAAGATAAGTACTACTTGCAGGATGACAACATAAACATGATTATGATTCAAAATAATAATTTTAAGTAACAAAATGATAACTTAAATTCTTTTATATTTAATTAATAATTAATTAAATAAGATTTTGTCAAGATTTAATTCCATTTTTCGTTATATTACTCATTAAATTATAATCAATTATTTACATCTTATTTTTGTAAATTTGTTTTTGGCATGGACAATTTAATAAATATGTTAATATAATTGATTATATTTTAATTCTGTTGTTTTGATTTTTTCAATTTTGATTCAGGTAGATTTTAAACCTGCATTATACATTAAAGCCAATATCATTCTGAAAAAATTATAACAATTTACTCCGAAACAAAAATAAATATTTATTAAAACTTAATTCGATATATAATAAATTAAATACAATATTTTTGCGATGTAATTTCATGCATTCAAACTGATAAGTAAATTCGGGTTATAATTTAAAATTAATATCACATAAAAATATATAATAAACTTATTCCAAAAATATCTTAGAAATTTAATTTACCGATATTACAATAGTTTTAAAAATGATAAAGGCTTTTTTAAAGTACTTACCACCAATTGGCAATTATTAATCAAAAAATCAAGGGCCACAGAGTAAGGGGGCACATCGGGGGACAGGAAGGGCAGCGTCTAATCGCAGCGAGTTTTCGTAGTCCCTGGCCCCCCCTGCTGTCATACATACTCCATTTGATTTGAACGTTTGCCACGGGCGCGCTGTTCCATAAGGCTATCGAACAATTTCTTAATTTCTGATAAAATGAACACGGACGATGTCAATGAAACCAAGAATAACATATCTGCAACAAATAGCATTTTAATAAAACATATTTTATCGTATGATATATTTAAAAACGCACCTTTCCATGTTAATGCTTCGGTTTGGAATACACTTTGAAGAGGTGGGAAATATACAACTAATAATTGTCCTAAAACTGATAATGTTACAGCTAATAGGAACACTTTATTAGAGAAGAAACCAATTGTGAAGATACTTTTCGTTTGTGAGCGACACGATAGTGCATTCCACATATCGAAAAATACGAAACAAGTGAATGTCATTGTTGTATCTCGCGGTGTAATACCATCTTCACTCATCTAAATAAAAAAATAAACGTTAAAATATATTTTTTCATAAATAATTATTAAAAAATGTACCTCTCGTTTGAAAACCCACAATGTTCCAAGTATAATAACAAAAGCCGACATCAAAACATTTATAATTAGCGAACGTGTTATCATTGGTTCATTAGTATTCCTTGGTTTTTGTTTAACAACATATTGTCCTACAGGTTCAACTCCTAAACTTTGAGCAGGTGGACCGTCCATTATAATATTTATCCATAGAATCTAAAAATTGAATTATAATGTATAGTCTATAGAGTCAGTAAGGTAGTAATGAATATTACCTGCATAGCATTAAGTGGATTCGGAATACCCATTAACGTGGCAAGAGCAATAAGAGATAAAGCAGCAATTGAGGTAGATAGTTGAAATCGTACGAAATTACGTATGTTGTAAAAAATACCTTTACCTTCCTCAATAGCAGAACTATAATAAAATTCATAATTAAAATTTACATTTTTAACTTGAATTAATTAATACATACATAATAGTATGGAAATCATCATCAACTAAGATCATATCAGCAGCTTCTTTACAAACATCTGTACCATTTCGTCCCATTGCGATACCAATATCGGCTTTTTTAAGAGCAACTCCGTCATTAACACCATCTCCAGTCATGCCAACAATATGTCCGGTACGTTGTAATGCTTTTACTATGCTAAGTTTATGTCGAGGTGTTACGCGATAAAATACTGTAGTTAAAGGAACAGCTTTGTCCAATTCAGGCTCAGATAATGTGTCTAATTGTTCACCAGAAAGTACTTGAGAATGTAAAGTATCTAAACCGATCATTGAAGCTGGAAATAATAATTAAAAAAATTAACTTCGCACGATTTTATTTATAATTTAAATTATGATTTGTTAATTTCGAAAATTCTAAACAAAATATAAGGTGATACATTAATAACAGTTTTTAAAAAACTTACCAATAGCAGAAGCAGTATCTTCAGAATCACCAGTAACCATTTTAACTTGCACTCCAGATTTAATTAAAGTAGTAATGCTTTCTCTAACAAACGGTCTAGGTGGATCACAAATACCAACAATACCCATAAAGACCAACTCCTGTAGTGTAGACCCTTTCGCCAAAGCAACAACTCGTAAGCCTTTTCTACCAATTTCGTGCGCCTCCGCCATATATTCCTGTTCTTTCTTAGAAGTCAAAGTACAAAGTGTACCATTTGACGGATATTTCGTGCATTTAGGTAGAATTTTTTCAATAGCTCCTTTAACAAAAAATATGTCGCTTTTATCGTTACCATATTTTGAGACGCACTTAACTGCCATCATCTTTTGTTCTGAACTAAAGGGATACTCTTGTAACCGAACGTATTGGTCTTGCATGTTGTACATGCCGTGTTTCATGGCAGCTGCTAATAAAGCGCCTTCGGTAGGTTGACCAAGAAGTATTTCTTGATTGATTACAGCGTTATTACACACACAACCAATCTAAAAATAATTTTATTTATATTATTTTGTGGTATATGTTAAAGATTTGATATTATTACCTCTAGCAAATCATAAATACTTTTTCTAGCTTTTTCTGGACTATCACATTTATGTAATAACACTTGTCCGTGATCATTATACCCAGCACCAGTTAATTCAGCTAAATATCCATCAGCAGTGACCAGCACTGTAACAGTCATCTCATTTCGCGTGATTGTACCAGTTTTATCCGAACAAATAACATTAACACAGCCTAAAGTTTCTACTGTTGGTAATTTTTTAACAATTACATTTCGTTTAGCCATTCGCATTACACCAAGCGCTAATGTTACAGTTACAACGATTGGTAAACCTAAGAAATTGATTAAATTAATTAATAAATATATAAATATAAATAATTATTGTATTTACCTTCTGGTATAGCGGCAACTGCTAAACTAACACCGATGGTAAACATTTCCATAATAGCTTTACCCTGTATCCAACCTAATAGCATAATAAGTCCGATAATTGCAAACGAATATGCTGATAATTGTGCTCCTAAACTATCCATAGATCGTTGTAGCGGAGTTTTAGGAGCTTCTTCTTCTAACATCATTTTAAATACTGATCCAAATTCACTGTTGCTACCGGTATTCACTACAATTCCCTGTAAAAACGAAATTAATAAAATACTAATAGAAATATTTTAGGATTACATACTTTTCCGTTTCCACATCGAACTAAAGTTCCCATAAACGCAATGTTAGTGTTTGATGAATGTCCACTGGCTGGTCTAAGAACTGGAGCTGTGTTTTTCCGCGATGGTTCTGTCTCTCCGGTAAAACTGCTTTCATCAATTGCTAAATCTACCGCTTCGAAAAGACGTAAATCTGCTGGCACACGATCGCCGACGTTTAAAAGAACTATATCTCCAGGGACTAACTCTCGGGCTAAAAATGTATCTAGAGTGCCTTCTCGTATACTAAAATAAATAAAATACAATTGAAATTACAACGAAATTATTTTAAAATGTATTTATTACCAATGACATGTTGGTGGAACTAATTTCGTTAATTCTTGCAACGATTTTTCTGATCGATATTCTTGGACAAATGCCACAGTAACTACAATTACTATAGCTACTGTAATACTGACGGCATCGTCGAATTGTTTCATACATATTGATACAAATGCTGATCCAAGAAGTAATAAAATTAATGGGTTCCGAAATTGTTCTAGGTATTTTTTCCAAGGCGGATCTTCATCTTTTACCGTTAATTCATTGTAACTGAAAATATTTATTTAAATGGCTGTATATAAATAATAAATTCATATATTTACCCAGCTAGTTGGCGTCTATGTGTAGCTTCATCCCATCGTAACCCTTGTCGGACTTCAACTCTTAATCGGGATGAAACTTCTTCAGCCCCTAAACTACTAGCGTCTGCTGTACTTAACCACATTTTGTCGTCGTCGCTTTCTGTCCCTTCAAAGCCCTATAAATAATCATTTAAATGCTAATTACATTCATAATCTCAAAGTACATGAAAGTGTTTCATAAAAGAAATTTTAAATAAATAGAAAATACAGTTAAAGTAAACATTTAAAGTAGGTACTTTAAACGTGTGATTAAACGATTTATTAGTGCAATACTATTTAACTATGTAGTATAGTCCGTATAGTTAATCAACTACTTTAAATAGATAAATTTTATTGTTAAAATATTTCATATTTTACGTAATAAAGATAATAACGGTTTAAAATTAATCTAATAACGTTGAAAATCCAATTTAAAAGTAACTATTATTAGATTAATTAAAAAGTGCATTAATTAAAATATGTTACAAAGAGTGATATTTCTAATTAATTATTTATAGGTAAATAAGTTATTGATTTTTTCTTCATACAAGACTCAGATAATATATGAAAGTTAACTAAAGTAGTTTATGCATTTTTAATAGATTAATATATTTAATTGAAGTTAATAAAATGGTTTATCATACGCACAACAATAAATTTGATTAATTTTAATACTTTATATGTGTGCTATTCAATTGTTTTTTGTTAATATGTTTCTCAGAATTAATATTTTTGTTTTTACTGTTTTTCAAGGTATTAAAAATAACTGTTTTTATTTTTAATTAGGATAAAAANTAAACAATACTAGAAAACAAATGAAACATCCCACATTACTACTCTTTCATTTGTTTAACAATTTTTAACATTATTTCTAAAACAAATGATGCAATTTTTAATCAGCTCATGTTTTACCTACAATATTATGGATTTTAAGGTCTATAGCCTTTAAAGCGCATAGAAACATGGATCGCCAAAAAAGTAATGAAATAAAAGTAGACAGAAAGGAGACATTTGATATTTATAATTTGGCAAGAAAACAAAAAAACTTAAAACAAAAATTGTAAGTTTTAAATGCATAGCAAAATAGCACGTAGCCTTCTTAACTAAATATAAAATCGAGGTAAAACAATTGAAACTAAGATTAGATATAATAATAAACAATTAATTTATAAATTTCAAACTGATTTTACAATAACCTTGACATTAGATTGGTTCAAGGTTTGTATACAAATGTAATTTGTAAAAATTTGTGATTATTTCATTGTAATTTTAAAAAATAATTGTTTTTCCTGATAGCGTGTTTTATGTTTAAACAATATTGTTTATTAATTTCTATTAAAGCACATTCTGTTAAATAGATTTTAAGGTCATATTATTATAATTTCTTGACTTCCATGCAAGTTTTTTTAATCATTATTTCAATGAATATTTTGTCATTAGTAAATTAAAATAATATGACATATATTATTGATGTGTGCTGGTAGTTTACTCAACTAAATGGAATGGTTTGATACAATTTGTCCTACAAAATAAAAGTCAATAACTTAATTTGATGCCCCCACGTTGCAGTACCTTTGAGAATATCAATAATTAAATACTACAAAATAGTTTTATTTCTAATTTATAATATATAATTTTTATTTTAATTCATAAAAATGGATTAAGATTAATATTTAAATACTTAAGAAATGTAATCATTATCTTTAAATATACTTTATATGCAATTTGAAATAAAAAAAACTGCATATCATATGCTAGTAAAATGATATGGAAGTAATAAAAACCATTCGCATTTCTTAGAAATAGAATACAGTTGCATAAAAGAAAATATAATAAATAAATAAAATTTAAATGACCAAAATAATGATTAATTTTGTGTTAAGGTTCAGTTTATACATTGGTAACCCTGTCCAAGTCACCTATGTATCGATCGGGTTAAATAATTAAAGATTTACAATTCAATAAAAAATAAAAACGTGCATATAAATAAAAGCGTATAGCGTTATGTTTAATTTATAAAGTAGGCGAATTTTTATTGTGAACTTCTAAAAAATCTTACCGATTCTGAGGTTCGAATCCCGGACTCTGCTTCTATATGTTTATCGGAATGTAAATGAGGTAACTTTTCATACTTAGCATTAATTGAATATTTCATATTAGAAGAGATTTATTATATTTTATGTTAGCACTGAATTATTTACACGGAATTGCTTACTGCATCGCGGTCACAACAACTAGTGACAGTGAGACACGCCATTTTCCAACAAATTTATATAGAAGAGAATGAAATGCCACCTGTAGGCATTTTGACGTGTCACCTGCTATTGGCGCTAATTTAAATTACACGTATACATATGTATTTAATACTTACATTTGTTATCAGTAAATAACATCTTATTGGCACACCATTAACTTGTATCAAAATTTTACATCAGAAGCAATATTCGTACACTTAATAA
Source organism: Pogonus chalceus (assembly GCA_002278615.1). Taxonomy (NCBI): domain Eukaryota; kingdom Metazoa; phylum Arthropoda; class Insecta; order Coleoptera; family Carabidae; genus Pogonus; species Pogonus chalceus. The sequence goes on from NEEE01002909.1 coordinate 9,933, forward strand.
ACGGAAAACTTTTGTTAAAATTTAATTGATTATAGAATTAACTAAAAATTTAGAATTTAATTATTTAATTATCCGGAAAAAAGAGTTAATGAAACTTTAAATGAGTTATCTGCACATGATAAGAATTTTGATCTTTTTGATGACATATGAAAATTTGCTGGACGATAAATCAGTGCTTCTAAAACAATACATGTATATGTATCTAAAATATTTTATATCATCCAAGTTTTTTTATAAATATATTTAATTTATTTTATTATTTATTAATAATATATTATGTTTATTATTATATGCAATGAATCATTATAACGTTTGTATGATTATAAAAATGTATGTTGAGATTCACTGGTTTTTTTTCCTTATCAAAAGGTTGTCATAGAAACGTCAGTGTCAGCTGTCAATTTAACAATGTCAAAATTTTAAATGATTATTTAAAACAATTTCTATACTAAAAAAATAAACATTGCGTAATACTTTTCAGTGTAAACAATCCAATTCAAAATGTCAGTGACTGTAGATGAACTAACACCCGTTGCTTTAATAAAAAAAATCTATCCAACAGTTGGAGAATTAACAAAAATTGAAAATAATATACAATGCACCGAAGATGGTTGTAATAAAACCTTTACCTCCCAATCAAACTTAACAATGCATATTCAAAAACATCATAAACAACAGAATTTAACAAAATTAGACGGTTGCATTCAGCATTTTCATTGTCCAGCTGTATCTTGTTCATATAACGAAAAGATGTATTTCGGTAAATTGAAATATTTAAAACAACATTATTTAAAAATGCATGCAGATAAAATTTTCCGTTGTGATAAATGTGAAAAAGGTTTTTCAACTGAATGGTTAAAGAAAAAACATATTGAGATGTGCGGTAAAAAGTTCCAGTGTTTGCAATGTTCAGCAAATTATAGCTCAAAAGAAGCGCTTCAGACGCATATGCGCCGTAAAAACCATCAAGAAATAAAACTAAATATAAATATTAATTCTAATATTGCTTCAAAATGTAGTGATATCTCAAAACGAGTTATTTTACCGAAAAATATATTAAAACAAACAACATCAATGCAAACACTTGCAACTGCAATTCCTGTAATAATTCAAGTTAAAAGTGATAGCGCATTACGAGCAGATAAAGGTGTCCAAACTGAAACAGCACATGTTAAAAAATATAAAAGTCCCGTGAAACGTAAGTCAACACAACAAACTCAAACATGTATTAAAAATAAAAAACGAAAATCCGCCGAAACTCAGACAATCGGTGATTGTATTTTAAAGCGACCGACTCAAGAAACTAAACATATTAAAATAGAAAAAACTGCAATAGAAACACAAACAAAAAATATTAACTGGCAGATGAAAGATGCTACAAGTAGTACACAAACTATTTTATCATTACCGGAGATAAGATCTGAAATTAATTTAGATTTTCTAAACGATAATATGATGAATTCAAGTTCGCAAACTAATTTCGATAATTTAAATATATTTGAAGATAGTTGTAATACGGAAACTCAAACTGATTTGATATTTAATGATGAATTTTTACAATCTAGTGTGTTTCAATCGCATATAGAAACGCAAACAAATGACGATACTAGTTTAGATCTTGGTACAAATACGTATACACAAACTTGTAATGATTTATTATCTGAGCTTGAATTTACAAATATTCAAACGCAGACAACTTGGCCGGATTATGATATGTTTGTGTCGACTGAAACGCAGACTTTAGTTTCAAGATGTACTAAAAATGTTCTTGATAATTTAAGTTTAAATAGCAGGGAAATTAGTCATATGGAAACACAAACTGATATGGAATTTAAACAATTGCTAGAAGAAATAAATGCCTGACTATAATGTAACTTTTTCGTTTGTTTTATATTTTGTTTAACAATCAGATTTTTAAAATAAATATATAAATACAATTTACATCTATACAATTTGATATATCTTAATAAATAGGTACTGAATGTTATTAAAAGTTGATATAATTCATTGACTGGGTGTACTATGCAAAGCTTTATAAATGTATTAAAATATACGTTTCTATTCAAAATATGGTAATCAAATATAGCACGTCTTATTATAAAACATCCCTTGAATCACATTTTTATTATTCCAATTACTAAATATCAAATGTATGTAAATCGCTATCAAAATTGCAAGTTGTATATTTTTAAGGGATGAAATATAATTAGACATTTTATAAATAACACACTTTTAAATATTTAATATTAACAAATAAATACAATTAAAAATTCGTTATGAGCGTTTTACTTTTTAAAATATATAAATGTATAACATAAAATATTTAAAATCATAATTTACTTAAATTACGTAAAATTGTGCAAAACAATTTGTATAACATAAGCACTACAGTGCCGGACCTGTATCTTCATCAATGTCCGATAAAAATGGATCAGTTCTTTCTTCAATTCTATACATACTTTCTAATGATGAGGCCATCATTCGTAGATTATCTACACCAGTTAATAATTGTCTGAAAATTTAATGTATTTAATGTTTATATTGTTTTTTCTTCGAATTGTTGTTTATTAAATATATATTTGTTTCAATATATTGTGTTTTTATTTATAATTCCTTACATTTTTAATAGAAAATTTTATATTTCGCCAGAAAAAAACAGATTTTAAGGTAAGTTTAAATATATAGCTTTGTAGTTTAGTCAATATATTGTAATTAATTTGAAGAAATAATACTGTTATTATTGAAGTTATAATACTATAACGTGTCGGACTTTTAAAAACCGAAATAGTACAATTAACTGATTAATTTTTATAATTTCAGAAACTACAACTAGTGTTTTATTTTGATATTTTATTAAAATCATAGTAATGAAACTATTTTTCTCGGTTATCTCTATTCACAGCATCACTTAATCATATTTTGATTTGAAAGATCTTAAATTTAGAGTTTAGATTTTGAAGCGAGTTACAGTTTATTAGTAACCGTAGATTTCCATTCGAAATGAGTAATAGTTTGCTTCAAATTCTGAATTCAATCGTACTACCAGCTGTTCTGAAGTCATTCTAAACTATTTTAGAATTTTGTATCCTTGTTATAATACGGTTTTGAAATATAATAAATCGAGTATTTATTAATTTTAAATATCCTAAATATTATTAATTATACTTAGAAT